>APFE031178565.1:188567-206627 GCA_000404065.3 Pinus taeda | reverse complement strand
CCAAAAGACATGGATCAAGCCAGATCTAATCTTAGTTGTTGATTAGGGACTTAATCTCAGTCGTTGATATGTCAACAGGAAAAGTATAAGAGGAGGCTTGAAGGTCACTTGGAGAATACACCAGAGTGATCAGTCATTCTATTCTCTAGAGCGGGGTTTGCTAAGAGAGATAGAATCAGTGATCAGAGAGCAGCTGAGGGGCATTGAGTACAGAGGGACAGAGAGGCAAAGATAGTACTGGGAGAGCAGCAGAGCAGCCAGAGAGAGAGACGCAGGAGCAGCCAATGCTCATGTTGCGCCAGGCAGAGAGTTAAGTGTTGCGCAAAGCACCAGAGGGGCTAGCGTAACTGACGCAAAGGCTCAGAGAGCTGACGCAGGGCCAACGCTAGGCTAGGAGAGGCTGACGCGGTCCAGATTGGGCAGACACTGGGGTTTATGGGGCAGATTGGTGCTGAGTAGCTGCCAGAAGGATTATCTGGGGTTTCAACCAGTAGATTTGTCAAAAACTGAGAGGTATCACTGCCAAGGAAATTCTCTGTTGGGTAGGCCAATTTCGGCACCCAGATTGTACTCTGATATTGCTTAATAAGAAAACCCTCAGATAGTTGCACCGGTTTTCTAGCATTGGGTTTTTCCAGGCACATTAGTCCAAAAATAATAGTGTCATATGGTGTGTTTGTTCTTGTTTCTTTCAGTTCATGATCTGTAATATGTTGAGCATGCACTAGTGTTTATTTTCAGTATTTACATTGTAAATAACTTGTTAAGTAACGGAACAAGTAGGTAGGAATAAATCAGTGAAGTGCATAGAGGGTTTCTAATTGGTAGACTTAGAAACTTCAACATGGTATCAAAGCGTGGTTGCAGATCACAGGAGAACTAAGGACATCAGCGGAGCGAAGCAATAGCAGCAGAAAACAGCTGTCCCAAGTGACAGAAGCTATTTCTAACAGAGCAGCAACAAGGGAAGGGTGAAGGTGAGACAGGAAGAGGCAGTGTAGAGGCTAAGGGAGGCAAAAGGAGACTCACGCAGAGCCACGCAAAAGCTAGGAGGGTTGACGTAGTTGGCTGAGGAGGCTGGGTTGCTAGTGCTGGGATTGCGCAGAGCCTAGGAGCTCTCACCTTCAGGTTGCTGGGGTTTAGGAGGTTGTGGGAAAGTTGTAGAGTGTAGTTGGTGAGGTACTGTAGTCAGAACAGTACCTGACAGGGCAAGGCCAAGAGGAGGGAGTTGCTACCAAGGGTTTCTAGCCGAGATATCCGGATCAGTGGTGCGGTTGCACAGACGATCAGAGTAGGGGGCATATCGACAGCGGCAGAAGGATGTCCAGGTGGGAAATCGGGACTCAAAGGAAGTCCAAAAGAGAACTTCCAGACAGGAAGTAGAGAGACTCAACAGGAGTCAAACCGAGAACTTCCAGACGAGAAGTGGAGAGACTCAGCAGGAGTCAAACCGAGAACTTCCAAACAGGAAGTAGAGAGAATCAGCAGGAGTCGCACCGAGAACTTCCAGATGGGAAGTGGAGAGACTCAGTAGGAGTCAAACTGAGAACTTCTAGGCAGGAAGTAGAGAGACTCAGCAGGAGTCGAACAGAGAACTTCCAAATGGGAAGTAGACTCAGCAGAAGTCAAACAGAGAACTTCCAGACAGGAAGTAAACTCAGCAGGAGTCGAACAAAGAACTTCCAGACTGGAAGTGGACTCAACAGGAGTCGAACAGAGAACTTCCAGGCAGGAAGTAGAGAGACTCAGAGGAGTCAACAAGAAGAGCAGAAAGATGGCCATGACTGGGCTGGGGGATCAAGACAAGTTGGATGAGGCATCCAACTTTGGCATCTGGAAGGCCATGATCCTTTCTGTTCTCTGTGCCATGAGTGCACACACACCACTTGAGCGGAAGTGGGGAGACATCGAGCTGTAGTTAGGCGGACTACAGGCGATGAGGAGCAGGATCCTCGAGGTACCCAGCCTCTTGGATTAGACCTTGCTACAGGAGCCCCGAAGAGGAGTAGCAGGACTGGCTGAGTCAGGTAGAGACGGATGCGGATGGAGCGTCAGAAAGAGATACAGTGCAGGAGTCCCGAGACAGTGCGAGGCTAGCAGGCTGCAGCGGTGCAAGAGGCACAAGAGTGTTGCACCAGTGCAAGATGGCACAAAGAGGTGTGCAACAGTGCAAGATGCAGGGAGTTGCTGCAGCAACGCAGAGGTCAGAGAGGGAGCACTTGTTAGTGGCAGAGGGAGCTTCAACATCAATGGGTGTCTCTAGCCCAACAAAGAGGTCAGATTGGGAGATCAGTTACTTACTTCTCAGTAATTGAGTTGCATTGCAGCAGTGGGCAGCACGATGCAACATGATGAGAGGAGGTGCAATGCGGATGCAGTGCTGGGAGAAAGAACCAGCAGCAGCACGGATGATGAGGGAGTTGTCGTATAGATGCAACAGTGGTAGTGGCAGAACCATGGGCAGAAATACAGGATATAGCAATGCAAAGGATGTTGGGCAGGAAGGCCTAGCATCAGCACAGGTACTGATGTCAGATGATCAGAGTAATACTTAGTGAGGAGTATTGCTAGAGCATAGTCCTCGCTAAGAGGGAGTGTTGATTTGGGGTAGCATCGGATGTGCTGTAGCCACGAAATTTGCTAGAGAGGTTGGGGCACATGAGATCTCCAATACCCAAAAAGGGTTTTGGCAGATTCTAAACATATCAGAAGATATTAAAATAATTAATATTTTTAATGGAGTCCCTAAGTCTAAACTTAGGGAAAATAAAATATTAATGTTTATTAATATGAATATGTGTTAGAATGGTTCAAAAGACATGGATCAAGCCAGATCTAATCTTAGTCGTTGATTAGCGACTTAATCTTGTCCATTGATATGTCAATAGGAAAAGTATAAGAGGAGGCTTGAGGGTCACTTGGAGAATACACCAGAGTGATCAATCATTATATTCTCTAGAGTGGGGTTTGCTAAGAGAGATAGAATCAGTGATCAAAGAGCAGCTGAGGGCCATTGAGTACAGAGGGACAAAGAGGCAGAGATAGTGTCGGGAGAGTAGCAGAGCAGCCAGAGAGAGAGACACACAGGAGCAGCCAGTGCTCACGCAGGGCCACGCAGAGGCAGCTAAGTGTTGCGCAGAGCACCAAAGGGGCCAGCGTAGCTGACGCAGAGGCTCAGAGAGCTAATGCAGGGCCTCCTGGGGCTGACACAAGCCAAGATAGGCTGACGCAAGGCTAGCACTGGGCTAAGAGAGGCTGACGCAGTCCAAATTGGGCAAACGCTGGGGTTTTTGGAGCAAATTGGTATTGAGTAGCTGCCGGAAGGATTATTCAGGGTTTCATCCAGTAGATTTGTCAGAAACTAAGAAGTATTACTGCCAAGGAAATTCTCTGTTGGGTAGGTCAGTTTCGGCACCTAGATTGTACTCTAATATTGCTTAATAAGAAAACCCTCAAATAGCTGCACCGGTTTTCCCACATTGGGTTTTTCCAGGGACATTAGTCCAAAAATAATGGTGTCATATGGTGTGTCTGTTCTTGTTCCTTTTAGTTGATGATCTGTAATATGTTGAGCATGTGCTAGTGTTTATTTTCAGCATTTACATTGTAAATAACTTGTTAAGTAACGGAACAAGTAGGTAGGAATAAATCAGTAAAGTGCATGGAGGGTTTCTAACTGGTAGACTTAGAAACTTCAATAGATTCTGTTGCTAAATGCTTCAAAAATGTTTGCAAACTGTTAGGAGGCTCCCCAGGTCTTCCCTCCAAGTTTCCTCCACAAACTCCCCTCACTCCACTACTTCCCAACGTGCCTCTAGCCAAGACTGTGCAGTCCCTATGTTGTTGTAGCTTTCCCCGCTGTTGTAACTCGACTCACTGTTGCTGGTACGATTTGGGACTAAGTAGAACTCCTCCTTGGGTAGGCACTCGAAGTCCACCGAAGCAAGCGTTGGGATTTCCGCTCGAAAACACCTGGTGTGCTGAACAACACATGCGGACTTGGCTCACTGCTCAAGCGTGCTATGTCAAAAGACAAATTCTGAAAATGATACATGATGAGCAAAATGAGAGCCCCTCCTTCCTTTTGCTGATTTGCCTCCAAGTTTGCCCATGTGGGCACACATCGAATTCCTCTCACCAATTTCGCTCCAATGAGAGCATACTCTTCATGTGGGCCAAAATTCCCTTGTGGTGGCCCCCACGTTCCACCAAAGCCGCAATCTTTCCATCGAACTCTAATGTTAGAGTGCCTCTCATGCCATAAATTGAATGTGGGTCCCCTAAGCCCACTTCTCCTAAGTGAAACCATGTAATACGCCAAAATTGAGGAAAAATTGATATTTACTTGGTGAAACACTAAGTAGGAATATCACACAAAATCAATAACCAATCATCCCCTGGATGAACTCTCATCTTTCTTTTTTATAATTTTTCTCATCCAAATACCATGGGTTGCTGAAATACCATGGGCAATCTCACGGGTCATCAAAATATCATGGATTTTCTCTTATAACCCTTGGATTTTCATTTTACTTTTTGATGTTGTTTTTTCTCTCCAAGTGAAAATGAACAATTAAATTGATAGTCTTGGCAAGAGGCATTACAACGTCTTAAAGTTCAAAGTATCAAGGAATTCAAAGTTCTTCGAAACAAATTGATGAACTTGAACACATCTTGTTTGAAGAGAAGTTTTGCAGACAATACAGACCAGCTATGGTCCAATATAAATCTGGATGGTCTTACGGGCTGTGGGAAGAACTAACACCAGCAAGGTTAGGTTGTGAGAATTGTGACTGAAGGACCAAGCCCCATAAGGTTAGGTAGTAGGCACCGAAAGACCAATGCAGACCAGCATGGTTAGGATGTGTGCATTTTGAAGATGTAGAGCTGCAGGTTATACAAAAACTGGTGCAGACCCATAGGTTCAGCTGCAGGCCATAGCAGAAATCGCAATGTTAGGTTGTGGGTTTTGTAGAGCAAGGATTTTGACAGGTTACAGAAGATCTAATGTGAAAAAAACGAAGAAGTTGAACCAATGGACAGCAATAGGAAGCTAAATAGATTAGAAGTTTAAAATTTAGAAAATTTAAGGATGGTTTTTGTATTTTCTGTATCATATAAACTAATAGTATAAATAGTTGAATGGCTCATGTAACAAAGTGTTAGAGACGAGTATAATGAAGTAAGTGTATTGTACTGTGGTGCATCTGAACTTGCAGTGCAAAGTAATATACATAGCATTGCACACCAGCTCGTGTCTTTTTCTTGATGTGATGAGATTTTGCTTTGTTATATGTTGTGATATTTATTCCGGTGTTAGCATTTTATCCACCTACACAAGCTAAGGTTAACTTAGCACTGGTAATATAAATGAGATTTTGCTTTGTTATGTGTTGTGATATTTGTTCCGGTGTTTGCATTTTATCCACCTACACAAGCTAAGGTTAACTTAGCACTGGTAATCCAAACACGGTTTCAAAAGGAGATTTAGCTGCAGATGTGTGAAAGCCCTATAGTGTGATATCCAAGGATAATATAGTCTACCCATATCATGTCCCTTATAGTAAGAGATTTTCTAAATTCTGTCTGTGGAAAATGTACATTATTCATAATTATATAACAATTTTATCAAGTATTTCTACACACAATAGACTATGCAGATATATCAGTGAATTCTGGATCAGGATGAAAAGGCGAAAATTCTGTGTTTGTCATAATGAAACGTGGACTTTGCTGAACACATCATTCTTCTTCCTAGGTTTTAGGCTAGTATGGAAAGGATCTTTCATATTGGCAGACTACATAAGTGACATAAATTTCAAAAGTGCACTAACATTTATTCTCCTTTGTAATTCTAAATATGCAGTTGTACAATCCCAATCAATAGGAAAGGTTATGGGGCAATTCAAGGATAGGGTCAGTCTGGATGTTCTAGAATCTAGATATATCAAATCTGAACTTCAAAGACTTACTTTTGCATTCTAATGCTTGCTTGAAATGCAAATGTATTATTAAGAGGAACATACACAACAAAGAGAGACATGAGAGTTACAAATATTTCACTGTAAAGGAAAGACAAATAAGAGAAACCAAACAAGAGGAAGTTACACATTTGGGATAAAAAGGTTGTCCCTTTTCTAGTGTCTGTCCCAAACTTGTCACTGAAGTCCTATGTATTCTGTATAAAATAAAAGACTCATGGATGCTCATTGGCTAAGTACAAAACTCATTTACTGTAAAGGAAAGACAAATAAGAGAAACCAAACAAGAGGAAGTTACACATTTTGGATAAAAAAGTTGTCCCTTTTCTAGTGTCTGTCCCAAACTCGTCACTGAAGTCCTATGTATTGTGTATAAAATAAAAGACTCGTGGATGCTCATTGGCTAAGTACAAAACTCATTTAGATGCCCATTTCTCAAAATCCAAATGCTGGTTAATATATACGAACAACAGTAGTAGTTATAAGTTGATAACCAGTTGACAAACTTTGCATGTAGTCTTGCCTCTCTAAGAAGACAATTGCTTCCATAAAAATAGATATTCTTGCACTCCACCTTTGAAAATCCTGAAAATATTGAATGCTTACCAGAGCAATAGCCAGTTGTCGGTGCTCTTTTGGCCCAAGCATGCGATCTGCAACTGCTGCAGCAGCAACTGCTCCGGCTGCTTCCGGCATAGCATTCTAGATATTAGGATTAAGAAAGGCAAACATTATAATCAGTATAAGCCCAACCATGCAAATAGATGTGTTATTATTGATAGTATAATAGAGAAGACAGAATGATGATTCTCTAGTGAATGAATCAAGAAACAAGCCGTTAGTCTCTTTATGATTAAGTTAAAGGAGGAGGCATAGAGTGAAAAACGTACACTCACTAGTAAACACAATTTTAAAGTAACATTTTGAAATCTTGATTAGCTAAATCCACTAGAGGAACACCAAAATAGCATAAAGAATATTGTCAAAATTCATGTACTTGTCATACTATCCTGAGCTGTGATCATGATCAGTTAAATGTGCAAAAGTAACAATATAACCAGCCAAGACACACACGTGATTTAGTATATGCAAAGCCAGCCACACAATTAGACAGAATTATTCATGAAATCAATGACAAACCTCGGTCTCTGTATCCAACATTAGCTCCCTGCCAAATAAGCTCGCAGCGCTTTCTGAGCGTACAGTTTTAGGTGAGTTCCCCACACCCCTGTCTACAAACAATCCCCGATGATAGTCATGTCTATGTCCAGATGAATCAGGGCCCATAGACTTGGATTCCACCATTTCTTGAGATGCAGACGAAGTTGGGGAATATGGTAGTGACACCCCTAAGTCCTGTGCCATATAAATCAAATAGAATCAGTAATATTCTTTTAGGTCCAACATTATACTATATGACAGAGAGACAATTAATATTTGCAGCAATGAACATACCAAACCGTAACTATGCCAATTGGAGGAAGGCCTTGACAACAAAATTGATCATTTGAATCTATCCTGATTTTCTTTATTTTATTTTTCCTATTTGTTTAACCTCTAATTTTACAATTTGGCATTCTTTTGCTCAGAGACTGATCTTATAACTCTTCCTTTTAGATATTAACTTTACAATAAATATACTTATAAGTGCATTTTTTAAAAGAAATATGAACTATAGAAAAAGATTATTATATCATGGAAACACCCAAAGCATTACCGGAGACTTCAATATAACAAAACCTAAAAATCGTCAATCACAATGACATTTCCTTTGGTAAAACAAAAACCTTCTTGATCAATTGAAGACAATCAAAATCTTTGGTGAATATTAAAAAATAAGGATAAGTGCTTCCAAAACTTCAGTCTTGGTAAACCCAAACTGACCTAGTACTTATCTTTCACTTTTAACTTCCTTGCTTCTTCAAAAGTGAAGTAAAGACATGTCAAGGAATTTGGAATGCTTCTTACCCCCTTAAAAATAAAGTTTGGGGCTGGCTACTGCCTTATCAAGGATTCACTGTCCACAGTAAGTTGCATGGAATTGACATTACTAATTCGACACTTAAGTGGATGAAACAGAACTCGTCAACGTTGCCCTGAATGGGTTCACCAAGCCATGGGAACCATTTGTCGAGGGAGTCTGCACTTGAGAGAAACTTCCCAAATAAGAAAAGCTTTGGGATGATTGCAACCAGGAAGAAGCTCGAGTGGAATCTAAGGCCTGCAGGCAAGATGGAGAGAAGCTGGCCCTCGCCAGTATGGCCAAGAAGGGCAAAGGGAAGGGTTTCAAGTGTAACAGCGAAAGGTCAAATTCACATTCAGGGAAGAAGGTGTTTTATTTGCCAAAAGAATGAGCACTATGCATCATAGCATCTGGATAAGAAGAAGGAGAAGGGGAAGTCACAACAAACAACAGCATCAGCAGAGACACAGCTGGATGAGTTTGCAGCAAAAGTTCGAGAAGGACTTCTCACTAGTCTCATGTCTTTATACCAACACCATCACTGGGAGTGCGTGGTACTTGGACAGTAGTGCATCATGCCATATGAAAAAAGCACAGCAACTATCTAGCAGTCTGATGGAGAAAGGCTCACAGGTTCATGTGGAGCTTGGTGATGATGTTATGCAGTGAAGGGAGAGGGAACTATTAAGTTCCAACTTGAGTTAGGAAGAACAATGGAAGCCAAAGATGTGCTGTTTGTACAAGACTGAAGAAGAAATTGCTCTCAGCCTCAGTGATGAAGGACAGAGGATATGAAGTCATGTTCGAGAATGGGTAGGCTATGTCACATGGTCCAGGTTCGACAACAATAAAGTTCGATTCGAATTCGAATTTTTGTTAAGATTCGAATAAAGATCGTCTTTAGATTCGAATATATATATATATATATATATATATTGTGTGGTTCACTGTACCGGAGATCGATACTAGCTACATCCACCCATCTGTGTCTAGGTGAGCCGGTTATCTTTCATGTAGAAATGGCTCCCAAGGAGTGAGCATGTCAATATCGGTGGGACTGGGTTCCGGGTGGGGACGATAATAGAGACTCCTCCCTACCAAACCGAGATACACCAACTTGACTATATATATATATATATATATATAAACATTACTTATATTAATATATAACTATATAAAAGATAGATTCTATTAATATTTAATATGAATTTAGATAAAGTCTATAAGTAATAAATAGTTCATGACATCAAATCAAATCAAATAGAAAATTATAAATGTCTCATGAATGCCTATGGTTTTTAATATAAAGTATATTAACAAAAAAAGGTTTATAAGAATAAAAAATAGAAAGTTATAAATGATTGCCCAACGCAGACCATTGTTTTCGAGTGATGACCCGTGCATTGTGACAATATGACCATGGCCAAGAGATGATGCCTGAAATTTTAGGGTTGCAATTAGTACAATCGGTGAGAGGAGACTCTACAAAAGTTAACCAATAAATTTTGAATGGAACTCATAGTAACACCGAACCCTTTACCAAACCAAAACAAACTTTTAAATTTCTTTGGGGTTTGTCAAATTTCAAACTTCAACCTTAAAGTTCGGTGAACCCTGTGACTTAGTGGGTAGGTACTCATTCTTCCAGAGGATACTAGCACAAACACAACAATGACCATCGAGGTTAGAGAGGACAACTTATATAGGTTGAAGCGCAAACGTGCTCAGGGATTGGTATATGACAATGCAAATTTGTCTGAGTAGTGGCCCAAAAGGATGTGACACGTGTTAGTTTTTTGAGTAGCGGTGAACAAGTCTTCTAGTCTCTATGATGTCTAAGAGGCTAGGGAACATGATGTTGAGATTTGTAGCTTCGGAGGTACTCCAAACCTTGAGGATCAAGGGTTTGGAGGAACGAACTCCACAAGTGGCCGTGTGGGCTTGAAAGCCAATCTTGGGGTTTTATAACCATCGATGTTGGGGCCAAAACCATGATGAGAATTTGGCATGTGAGTGATGGAGATGATAGAGCACTCCAAGAGCAACTAGAGGAAATGAAAATCATTGAAATCTAACATGTTGAATTGGAGATATGAAGTTTTGAATAATTGTGTGGGTGAATATGTCATATGATCAAGTCGGCCTTAGTTCAAGGATCCCTTCTTGATAAGTTGGACATCACCCTAGAGAAAGCTATACAAAGGAGTGAGGAGAGGCCTCATTTCTCACATTCAAGTGCATCAAACATCAAAGGAATACCTTGTGAAAATTCTTGAATCTAACACATCAGAAACCCTTACTGCAATTACTGGTTTACAATCTCCTACTTGTTCTTTACATTAACAAGTTATTTAATTGCAAAAACATCAAAGTAAACACTATTGCAGCCTTCAAAAATATACAGATCATGCAATGAAATAAACTAAGACAATAACACAAGGGACACCGTTATTTTTGGACAATTGTCCTCCTGAAAAACCCAATTCGGGAAAATCGGTGCAGCATATAGAGGGTTTGTATTATTAAGTAGATTTCGTGAATACAATTATGGTGCCAAAAATGGCTCAACCAATAGAGAATATCCTCGGCAGTAGTACCACTATTCGGAGACAGATATTCCCTCAAATCAGCAAACCGATGATCAAACCCCAAATCAACTCCAGTTGTTCCATATGCTGGACAGCAAAAGCTACTCCAAGCACTGCTCTGGAGCTGCATCACTCCTCCAGGAGTTGCGTCACCCACTCCCCACTCAAAATCTACTAATCTGCTCCCAGTCTGCCCCACAGAATCTTCCCAGTGCTGCCTCTAAGGCCCAGCTTTAGCCTCGACGAATTTTGCGTCTCACTGCGTCAACCCTCCTCTGCGTCCTCTACATCAGCTTTACGGACTTTGCATCATCCCTTCTAGGGTCTGCGCTGTCTCTCTGGACACTGCACTGTCTCTCTGGGCACTGCGCTGCCCCTCTATTATATATTCTTCGGCCTCGGATGAAAATCCCTTGCCGAACTGCCCCTCACTGTAACCGATCACTTGCTCGATTTTCTCAACAAACCTCGGCCCAGAAGATCAAACTGACCAATCTCCCTTGGTGTGTCTCCAACTGACCCTTAAGCCTCCTCTTATACTTTTCCTGTTGACGAATCAACGGTCGAGATTAAGTCCCTAATCAACAGCTAAGATTAGAAATAGCTTGATCCTTGTCACTTAGAACTTTCACACCAATATTTTATTAATACACATTAATCTTTTTATTTTCCTAAGTTTAGATTTAGGAACCCATTAAAAATATTATTTATTTCAATAACTCCTCATCCGGGTGGAATTTCTCCAAACGATTTTTGGGTCTTGGAGATCTCCTGTGTTCTAGCCCCTCCAAAAAATTTCAGAGCTAGAGCACATCCGATGCTACCCAAAATCAACATACCTCTGTGATTTGGACGCGAGTCTGAGGCAAGGAGAAGTGGCAATGAGCACGAGTTTTGGGTTTGTTTAGGGTGTGGATTTCTAAGCTACATGGTTGCAAGCCTAAGGCATCCATCAAGGGGATTTGAGGACGTGTCTTGGCCAATTTTGGAACAAACTCAAGTGCAGATCCTAGCCATTGATCCAAGGTAAGTCAGAGAATGTTTTTTTGTGCATTAAGGTGTGGGGAACCTCTGTTACAAGCGACCGCAGACTGTTGTAGGAAACAGCAAGTGATTAGAGAAGGGTTGGGAGTCGTGAGGCCTTATGGAGGAGGCTCTCAAGATGTTGCATTCATCTCCAAGAGCAGCGAACGAATATAGAGGGTGGAGACACTTCAAACAGTAGTTTTCTTGTGCCTGGAGGCAGCCCTAGTTGCTGGACCAATTTGTCTTGTACAAGAAGCCTTGTGGAGGTGCCCAAGGTGTTTAGCAAGCCAAGATAATGACAGCGAAAGGAGGAGCTTGGACAAGGGAAGAGAAATTTTAGAGCAGCGCTTTAGGGTTGTTGTGTGCCCTAACCAGTCTTGTGAATGCACAAAAATCGAGGTCCAGGAGGAAGCAACAGTGAGTTGTAGATGTCACCTTGTTGATGGTTGGATGCTAGAGGATGAGTGTCCTAGGAGAGGACTGATTGGTGGAGTCTGTTAGCAGCGAAAAGGAAGGGATTTCTAGGTGTTGGATGCACTAACTAGGAGCAGATGCTACAGCAAGGATTGGTTACTCGTGGTCTGTTGGATGGCAATGTGAGAGTAAACCAAGTGTAAGCTTAGGAGAGGTCATTTGTTGGAGCTCACGGGTCTGATCAGCGAGAGGAACAGTTGTTTTAGCCCATGTTCATTGTTGGAGAAGAGACTTGTAGCAGTGATAGGTGGCAGCCCTTTGTGCCCTATGTTAGTCTTCATTGGAGCAGCGCGGGAAGACTATAGTGGGATGAAGTCCCTGAGTAGTTGAGGAGCAGCAGTGGGCAATCGTGAGTTGTTCACAAACAGAGTTGTGAACAACTCAATAGGAGTCTCGATGGGTTGTGCCCTTGATGGACTAAGGCACAACTAATGAGCAGATTGGATAGCCGAGATTCAGTGGCCAGATGGACTTGGAGCATTCATAGAGGCAGGTGTTGTAGATCGGGAGCCGAAGGATTGGGAAGGTACAAGGTACGACCAAGGTCGCTATGAGGAGCTCTACATTAGCTAGACGGTTAGAGTATCTTGTTGAGGGTAGATTGGTTGTCGATGAATTGACACTAAGCCCCAGATTTGTATTTTTGTACTAGTGGATATTTGAGGTCCATTATCCCTGGTATGGGAGGCCTACACTGTTGTATTATTTTGGTTGACTAATATAACGAAGTTGGGTTATTGTACATACTTTGTGTAAAAAGTTGTGTATATTTTGTGCACTAGTAGATTTACTATTGGTTATATTCCGTTGTGCAAAGTAGCTTTGTTGTGATTCTTGGTTGGTAGCATCAGTGATTTAAGATTCTATCCTAGACACCAGGATCGTGGAAGATCAACATGGTATAAGAGCATGTCTGAGCTACTTTGAGGGTCAGTGAATCAGAGTGTGCACAATGAAGCAACTCAAGGGGAGTTGTGGGTGTCTAGATCATGGAGCAGGGGTTTCAGCTAAAGACATGGAGATGTGGTCTTGACTGGCTTGGCAGCGAGATTCGTTGGGAGTTCTGGTGGATTGGAGGTGAGCCTGGGGAACAATAGTTGTAGTACAGGTTGTTGATCATGGACTTCCTATGACTTTTCATGGATGGTTAGGACATCTCAAGGATTGCTTTAGCATGGACGAGATCAGCATGATCCAGATTGCTTCATGTGATGGATTGGATATTAGCAAGCTAGAGTCTTCATCGAATCATGATGTTGCATATCTGAGATTGGAAGGCTTTGCACGTGTTGTATTTGATCGAGGAGGATGAGTGCTTGCAAGACTGAGCCAATCGAGATCATGTAGGCTCAGAGGGAGTCTAGCCTCAGAGGGGGCAACCCTATCGAGGTTTGGGATCTTCAGGTTCAAATATGATGAGGCAGAGGCACTACCAAGATTGCACGGTTCATTCTACAGAGTATGCTGCAGTGATGAACGTTGATGGGCTAGTGTCGTTGGAGATGATGTTAATGGAGACTTCCTAGTGTTGGAAGTGTTGTCGCACAGATTGTCACGACAACGCTCAGACCGGGGGCTGTCACTCTGATCCCCGATCTCTCCGTTTAAGCCTGTCTCCCACGGCTAAGGGGGGTAGACCCTGAAAGGAAAAAGACGACCAACTGTGAACCAGTTGGTTTGGGAGACACGGAAGGACAAAGCACTTGATAGATTTTATTGAGTTTAAGAGACCAGTGCCTTGTGGAGTTAATGTGTAAACGATTACTTACTAGATGTAGCAGAAATGTAAACTGTGTACAGCAGTCATTTATCATCAAATAACTTGAAGATCCAGGATATACAGTAAAACCACAATGATCTGGCAATTTAAGAAATAAACTTCGAAAGATACAACCATGTAAACTTGCACATTAACCAGATATTATATTCAAGCATGCCAGATAAACATTAATCCCGAAATTTCAGCCTCAGCAAAAATAGAACGCGATAAAATTTCCAGGCTAAGACTTCAATTTAAAAAAAAAAATCCACAATGAATATTTTTTATGGCTTTTCCGACGCAAATGAAATCTAACCTCACAAACAGGTGACTGAATCCTGGACTGCCCAGAAGCATGTCTCACGCTCTGCGGATTATGGTGTCTTTGTTGCTAATTTTGTATGGCATCGCATCCGTGAGCGGGTTAAAGGTGTCGTTTCGGCCGAAAGATATATTGCCGGCTTTACCTCGGCAGGTCGCTTGGCTGTCCTCAATTCTCTGCACAACGATGTCGATTTGCTGCCTCTGTTCGTCGGAGTACCTGGCGTCAATGACTCATCAGAGTGGAAAGGAGCATATTTCTGCAAGAACGATGCTTGGATGGAATTCACCACAAGTAACGGCAGCGAGCTTGGCGATGAAGTTCTTCATATTAAGACCAGTAAAGCGCACAGTTGGACATGTATGGACCTTTATGTCTTTGCTACCCCGTATAGGGTGACAAGGGATTATTATTTCATTGCTCGGGGTCACACCTTGAAGATTGAAGAATGGAAATGGACGGGTATGGACTGATGGGCTGCAAAAAAAAAAACGACTGTGTGGAGAATGTAGAAGAAAAGTTGCGTGAGGATGAGGGTTTGGACAGCGGGAATGGTTTCTGGAAAAATGAAGGAGAAGAGATAGACGGACAGCGTGAAATTTGAATGCAGGTGGGGGTATGCCAAGTAAATCACGTGGAGAACAGGAGGCTGAAACCCTGAAACAAAAGACAGCTCTGATAAACCCTGAAATTTCTCAACCATCAGCACCTATAACCTACAAACAATAAAACAGGCAACCAAAACTCTAGGACAATAAAAATAAATAAAACCCTAACAACAAGCAAAAATTATTTACAGTTTTGTGACTCTGCAACAGCCAGATTTGTCAATGACATCATATATATTTCATAAACTTCAGATTGCTAATGATATGCCTTAGAAAGTCTCTCATGCAAATATCAAAACAAACTAAATGATTAACCCAGGATCAAAACCAGCTGAGCCCTACAAAAAATGCTTGTGGGAGTTGGCTGATTCAGCCTAGAACTTCCCCTAACGCCCACTGATCTTCAAGGGTTTCCTGCACAGCTCACTTCAACCATCAAATAAGAGAGAAAAAGCAGTACTAGATCTCAAACACAATGGAGATACCTGCCATTACATCAGAAACCTTAATACTACTCAAACCCTAGCATGTGAACAAGATACCTGTGCTCAACAATACTCTTCATTAAGCTGACATTAACGGCTGAAAATTAAAATATGCAGAAATAAAATTGCTCACGGCATTTTAAGAGAGTAACACCAGCAAGCTTTTGACCCCAAAGTCTTCTTTATTAGCACCAGAAAAAAATTTACACGAGAGCTTCTTCAGCCAAAACTCAGATCCAATATCCAATGATCTCAAATGACCCCTAGCACCCTACTTAAAGGAAAAAATCCCAACGGCTAGTTTGAGTGATCCATGACAAAACGATCTCGACCGTCAATGAGGATCAAGACATCTCTTAATCTCATCCATCGAATTAAAATATTATTATTATTATTTTTAAAATTTTTTTTTAATTTTTTTTAATTTTTATTTATTTTTATTATTTTAAATTTTATTTTTATATTTTTTTAAATTTTTATTATTTTTAATTTTTAATTATTTTTATCTTTAATTATTATTTTTTATTGTTTTTATCATGGATCATCAAACATAGCCTTTGGAGAAATTTCCCTAGGACCTAGGACCTAAGACGCATGAGGGGATTAACATTTTCAACCCTCAAGACTCTTTACATCATGACTTTAACAAATTTTACATCTTCAAGGGGGAAAAGCCCTTTGACAGACCCTCATAGACCACCCAGTTCTGCGACCAAACATAATCTAGCAGATTAACACACTAGGATTCTCCTAAGACTCTAATGATAAAATTCATTCCGGCTTTAGGATCAGGTTGAAGGAAAACTCTGCCGATCATGGATCGGTGAGACGAAAAACCTTCCGGAATGAAGATTATCACCAGAAAATTAGGTCCACCTAGGCAATTTACATACATGACTCAGCTTTGCTAAGATATTTACATCAAAATGCAGACTGGGTTTACAACTTTAATAAGATCAGGAGAATGATGATGACTGCTGAATGGCACGAACATCTCGATCAGGCGCTGCCGCTTTTTGCGAAAAAAGGGGGTGTACTACTATGGGTAGTTGACACGCAGCGGTCAACATCTGGCTCTACTTGGGGACACGTTGCTGCACTGTAGGAATGTGAGAATCCAGAATCTGCACCCACACAACAAAAATAAGTAGCGTCCATTCAAAAATCATCATATAACAATTAAGCACATGAAAGATAGAAGCTCTAATAACATGAAAAGTAAATCTAATCCTAAAACAGAAATGAAAAATGCTGAAAGAACAAAGAGTAAGGTTAGAAATACAGTGGATGCCCCATGGCATCAGATGTGTTCAATGTAGTGTATACTGAGCATTTGCCTGCTTTCAGGCAAATCTGTCGGCTGCTTGTCGGATGTGCCATGTCCAATTCTGCATATGGTAGGACTTTTTCCTATCCGAAAATCAAGCTGCTCGCGGCCGTCTGATGCATCAAATCTTCTTCTCATTTTCCTTCTCTTGCGCTTTTTCTTTGTGGCAAGCTAGATTACTGATGACGTGGAACTTTCTGTTTCAAAGCTCTTAGATGAAGGATGTAAAATATGCGTGACATGTTTTTCTTCATCTTGCATCTGATCTTTATCGTTCTTAAGTTTATCTGGATCATCTTCAATTAACCACCTTTCAACCGAACCAATGACCTCCTCATAGTAAGATGGAGCTTGTTGTGACAAATGAGAAGGCTCCTGATTTATCTGGCTAGAGCGTTCAACTTTTATAGCACTGATTTCCTTGGTATGATCTTCTTCCATGGTCAATAACTTTTTCTGAAGACATATCTGATTAGCTTCCATATCTTTTATTACTTTATCGTCTTTTTCCTTTATGATCATCAAGCAATGCTGCATAGAATTTATCTCTTCCTTATGATTTGCTTGCATGGTAGCCAATTGATTATTATGATCGAATGTCATGATAGTCATTTCTTCATCCATAGTAAATAACTTGTTTTGCATAGAATAAATTTCCCTATCATGATTAGCTTTCATGGTCGTCATATTTTCCTCTAAGCCTGATAACCTGCTTTGCATAAGACTAATTTCTGTGTCATGATTAATCTTCATGGCCTCAATTTCCTTAGCATGTTGATTTTGCATGATTTCCATCTCCCTATTACGTTTTTCGAGGTGAGCACATAAAGTTCTGACATCATTGGCGTAATTAGTTTGATTGACCTCCATATTTTTCACCAGCAACATTAGTTCTTGTATAATTTGCTTTTGATCTTCCTTTTCATTGTCATTTGTCCCTGTTTTTCCATTATCATGAATTTGATCTGTAATGGCACAAGTGGATGGCACACTCCGATATGAAGCATTGTCCTGGGATCTTTTACCGACAGCTGGACCTTTTTCATTCTGCTGCACAGTTTTAGGGGCACAAAGCGAGCTATCTGGATAACCATATTTATCTTTAAAAGCATTGACAATGTCTTGTAACGAAGTGAAAGAATCTTCAGGACAATTATTAAACCAATTCAAAGCATCACCCTCTAAGGAAAAGACAAAAAGACGCATCTTGACATCTTCGTGATTGTACTGAGGGGGTCTACAATATATGATCATTATGCGAGTGAACAAGCCTAGATGCCTTTTTACAGCGATTGCATCACCACTTGAGAACAAAGGTAATTTAGAGATGGCCACTTCCGGAATATCATGGAGGTCATCAAAATGACATGGTTTAAACGTATAATCCATGATGAATAACAACTAAGTCACCTGACACGGGGATTCGAGACACGTAGGATTCGAGATTCGTGGTGTCAGATTCGGACACGCTAACCCCCCGGAACAGGACACGTTAGGACACGTTATATATTATTTTATTAAAATATA
>APFE031178565.1:121026-188547 GCA_000404065.3 Pinus taeda | reverse complement strand
TTTTCTCATTAAGTCATCAAATCAAAATGTGTTACATAGGTAGTGTTGGTGCAATGCCAATGGCAAATAGAAATAAAAAATATAAAACAACTACAGGTATACAAGCCTCAAGGCATCAATCAGCATCAGAATCAGCATCACTGTCCCCAGCATCATGGTCCCCACTGCTCTCCTCTGCATCCTCCTCCTCCCCTGTATCCATAGTCGCCTCTACATTTGTTGGTATGGAGGTTGACCCCTCTAAGTCATCAAATCTAACAGGCTCTAGCACTGGCTCATTGAGATCCAAGTTGGCCAATGCCAACTCAACAGTGGTGTCCAGACCCATATCATTAGGAACAGTGTTACTTGGGAGCGGGAGCGAAAGCGGGGAGCAGGAGCGAAAACGGGAACGGGAGCGACATATTCAGAAGCTCTTGGTTTGGTGCTCTTGATTAAATACGAGTTCCATACCCTAATACATGACAAAATTCAATGGAAACATTGCAATCCCCCAATCCTAAAATCCTGAAAAACTGATAAGTCTGCTGGATTTTGAATGAAATCTAAAATTCTACTTTCTCCATATGAAATCCAATGAGGCCGGAACCACTCTCAAACATCCTGAGTCATTTCATGGTTGTTAAAAATTTAAGTAAAAGGATGAAAATGAAGATTAAGGAGAATGTCACTTTTACTTTAAGAATTTAACATTACCATGAATAGCATATCAATACTAGGGCCTAGACTTCATCATGAAGCTGCCAAAATGCTCTACTCCTTGCTGCAACAGCACAAATCACTTGCCAAATGAAAATATTAATGAGCAAACACGCCTTTTTCTTTCTCGCACTGAGCTTAACGAGTCCTGGAAACCGGATACGTGTCCTAAAATCGCGACACGCCCCTGAAAATCACAACACGCCCTCGGACACAATGTGTCCAAAACGGACACGACGTGTCCTGTGATTTGGACACGAATCCGGACCAAATCGTGTCGGATTCGACGGATTCGGGATTCGCAGGGGGTTTAGGACGAATCCGTTGACTTAGATAACAAGGGACCAAATGGATGATAGAACGAGATCTCTGCTCAAGAAAATGAATTGATGAAAAAAGTGGAGTCGTCACTTGAACAATGAATCTAATTCTAGGATCCAAAAAGCAACCAACAAGCTGATATGAGGGAGGCTTCTTGTCTAGGAAAAATAAGAAAATGGAGTCGCCACCCAAACAAGAAACAAGCTGAAAAGAAGCTGCTGATATGACGAAAGGTAAGGTGATGAAAAGATCAAGAGACGCCAAAATGTTGAATCTGCCAGCTCAAATGAGAGATGAGAAAGATGAAAGAATGATGAGAGATGAGGAGATGAATGTCGATGAAACGCCAGGGCCAGAAAAACTCTGTCCCCGACAACGGCGCCAAAAAAATGTTGTCGCACAGATTGACACGACAACGCTCAAACCAAGGGCTGTCACTCTGATCCCCGATCTCTCCGTTTAAGCCTGTCTCCCACGGCTAAGGGGGGTAGACCCTGAAAGGAAAAGGACGACCAACTGTGAACCAGTTGGTTTGGGAGACACGGAAGGACAAAGCACTTGATAGATTTTATTGAGTTTAAGAGACCAGTGCCTTGTGGAGTTAATGTGTAAACGATTACTTACTAGATGTCGCAGAAATGTAAACTGTGTACAGCAGTCATTTATCATCAAATAACTTGAACGATCCAGGATATCCAGTAAAACCACAATGATCTGGCAATTTAAGAAATAAAATTCGAAAGATACAACCATGTAAACTTGCACATTAACCAGATATTATATTCAAGCATGCCAGATAAACATTAATCCTGAAATTTCAGCCTCAGCAAAAATAGAACACGATAAAATTTCCAGGCTAAGACTTCAATTTAAAAAAAAATTCCACGATGAATATTTTTTATGGCTTTTCCGACAAAATTTTAAAGCAAAAATCTAAACTAAGGAAAATTTTAAAAGTCTAATCTAAAGACTAAAAATATATTATATATATATATATATATATATATTATAATTATATATATATATATATATATATATATATATATATATTATATTTTTATATTTTATCTTTTATGATTTTTTTTAATTTTATTTTATTTTTATATTTTTAGTTTTTTTTTTTTTTTTTCTAAAACAAAAAATAAAAAATCTATTTTAAATCAAAACCAAAACTAAATTAAATTAAAAGAAAAAATCCTAAAACCCTAAAGACCCTTTACGAATTTTTTGTTTTTTTAGACCTTTTGATTTTATTTAAAAAAAAAACATAAATACTAAATCTAAACATTATACATATATATATTATATAAAAAAAAAAACGTAACAAACAAAACTGACTAAAAAAATATCATATACGTATACTAAACTAAAACTAAAAAAAAATAAAATCTAAAGGTTAAAGCCCAAAATCTTCACGCCTACACACATATGAAACAAACTAAAATGATTGCATCGTAACCAAACTAAAACTAAATGCAAATAGTTTAAAATTTAATCTAAATTAAACCTACGCTAACCCAACGCATACGAATAAAACAAAATCGATGGAAATACGTCAACAACCTGACCTGCGCTACGTTTACAAATCTCACACGGATATACTCGAGGGTCCGGGAACGGACGTGGAAGCTCGACGCAAATGAAATCTAACCTCACAAACAGGTGACTGAATCCTGGACTGCCCAGAAGCATGTCTCACGCTCTGCGGATTATGGTGTCTTTGTTGCTAATTTTGTATGGCATCGCATCCGTGGGCGGGTTAAAGGTGCCGTTTTGGCCGAAAGATATATTGTCGGCTTTACCTCAGCAGGTCGCTTGGCTGTCCTCAATTCTCTGCACAACAATGTCGATTTGCTACCTCTGTTCGTCGGAGCACCTGGCGTCAATGACTCATCAGAGTGGAAAGGAGCATATTTCTGCAAGAACGATGCTTGGATGGAATTCACCACAAGTAACGGCAACGAGCTTGGCGGTGGAGTTCTTCATATTAAGACCAGTAAAGCGCACAGTTGGACATGTATGGACCTTTATGTCTTTGCTACCCCGTATAGGGTGACAAGGGATTATTATTTCATTGCTCGGGGTCAAACCTTGAAGATTGAAGAATGGAAATGGACGAGTATGGACTGATGGGTTGCAAAAAAAAAAAAAAACGACTGTGTGGAGAATGTAGAAGAAAAGCTGCGTGAGGATGAGGGTTTGGACAGCGGGAATGGTTTCTGGAAAAATGAAGGAGAAGAGATAGACGGACATCGTGAAATTTGAATGCAGGTGGGGGTATGCCAAGTAAATCACGTGGAGAACAGGAGGCTGAAACCCTGAAACAAAAGATAGCTCTGATAAACCCTGAAATTTCTCAACCATCAGCACCTGTAACCTGCAAACAGTAAAACAGGCAAACAAATCTCTGGGACAATAAAAATAAATAAAACCCTAACAACAAGCAAAAATTATTTGCAGTTTTGTGACTCTGCAACTGCCAGATTTGTCAATGACATCATATATATTTCATAAACTTTAAATTGCTAATGATATGCCTTAGAAAGTCTCTCATGCAAATATCAAAACAAACTAAATGATTAACCCAGGATCAAAACAAGCTGGGCCCTGCAAAAAATGCTTGTGGGAGTTGGCTGGTTCAGCCTAGAACTTTTCCTAACGCCCACTGATCTTCAAGGGTTTCCTGCACAGCCACTGATCTTCAAGGGTTTCCTGCACAGCTCACTTCAACCATCAAATAAGAGAGAAAAAGCAGTACTAGATCTCAAACACAATGGAGATACCTGCCATTACATCAGAAACCTTAATACTACTCAAACCCTAGCATGTGAACAAGATACCTGTGCTCAACAATACTCTTCATTAAGCTGACATTAACGGCTGAAAATTAAAATATGCAGAAATAAAATTGCTCACGGCATTTTAAGAGAGTAACACCAGCAAGCTTTTGACCCCAAAGTCTTCTTTATTAGCACCAGAAAAAAATTTACACGAGAGCTTCTTCAGCCAAAACTCAGATCCAATATCCAATGATCTCAAATGACCCCTAGCACCCTACTTAAAGGAAAAAATCCCAACGGCTAGTTTGAGTGATCCATGACAAAACGATCTCGACCGTCAATGAGGATCAAGACATCTCTTAATCTCATCCATCGAATTAAAATATTATTATTTTATTATTTTTAAAATATATATATATATATATATATATATATATATATATATATATATTTTTTTTTTTGAATGCCCAGAACAGTCCTCCTTCACTGCTCCCAGAAAAAACCTTCTTTGTTGTGCCCAGAACAGTCCTCCTTCACTTGCCCAAAAGAAACCTATCTTCACACTGCCCAGAAGAATCCTCCTTCGCTTGCCCTTCTTCATTTCTTCTTCGCACTTCTGCTTGTCGAGATGCTTGTCGAAATTGCTTGCTCTAAGTAAGGCCGAGTGTGGCTTATATATACACCTTTCCTCATGTCCTATGGACTGACATGATCACTTGTGGTTAAGCCGACTTCTTCTAGCAGTTTCTTCCATCGTTGTAGGCCGACTTGAAGAGGATAAGTGACAAGGACTTGGAGGATACTTTACATAGACAAATTTGACCTTTTACAAAGTGTAACATGACTTCATTACATGACAATGACTCTATCGTTTTATGACTAGATGACAAATAATTCCTAAATACTCTCAATGGGAGCCTCGGCTCAAAAACAAAATCTCTTGCTCATGAAACCCATGAAGCAAGTCAATACAATAATTTTATTTTTCTTCTTTACATCACATTACATAAAATCACAATTACATGTCATTATGAAGACCGAAACTAATTACACTTTTCAACAACATGTACTGTGCCAGAGTCTGTATCAAAACCCAAAATATGCAAAGCTACTATACAATGACATATGTGGATGAAAAGGGAGCCTATGCCTTGAGCAGCAGAAATTGATAATAATTTCCTCTAAACAGCAAGGAGATGCTCTGACGTAGACATTTTCTTTATCAGCTTTTGTAATTATTATGTACAACATATGTGCTATTATTATTTTATCACTCCCCATGTATGTTTATCATCCCCTCATGTGAGGAATGTTATTCTGGGAGACTGTATCTGTTCTACGAGTTAAAACTGGGCTTTATCTCCTACACTACTTCAAGATTATATTTAATTATATTCATCTTCAGGTTGTGTCCTACTACGGCACAACTTTATACCAGAAATATGTAGTCTTGTGTGATACCAAGACAGAGTGTATAGTGTATCTCATCGAGAATCCTTTCTCTTGATTTTGTTTCTTTCTTGACATTTCCTTCGCCATCCACTCATATCAAATTGCTTGACAGGAAAAAACAAATAGCAATCTGCATTCTATTAGTAACCACTTCTTGATTCCTTGTTGCATATATATGAACCAGGGTGTATACCCTTGACATTAAAAAAATTCGATGTGAAATCTCTATTTTTCTCATATGACCTTTGATTGCAGCGCTATGTGATTCTGTGCAACTGATAAAATAAAGCTGGATGAGATTCTTTGTCAAATAAGTATTAACAAATCACCCTCTAGAATCACAACATTTCAGGTTTCAAGATCACTTTAGATTGTTTACAACATATAGAAAATGAAAAATTGTTAAAAAAAAGAGGATAAACCATGAGGAAAACAGTAGCGGAAGCCAATGTTATCCTCAAAAGTCATATTCAGTGTACAAGGAAAAAGTAAGATACAACCATCAACAGTAGCCTTATTTTAGATAAGATCAACCAGTACAAAGAATAAAACTACCCTCAACATATTTCAATGCCATACAAGTCATACCTCTGAACCAGTTACAGGAATATCATGAATGCTAACATCAGGTATCCCACGCACAGTTGATGGTTGTAGGTTTTCCAGGTAAGCTCTCCAACTAGCTGCAAGATCAAATGGAGAAACTCTATCTGCCTTGATATACACACGGTACTCTAACACCTCATCATTTTCTGGAAGCCTAAATAATGCTGATCCAGCATCTCCATGGAGAGACCCTCGAGTAAGAAGCCGATTTAAACCCTCTTCAACAACACAGGGTGAACCACTATGCTTTGGCTTGAGTATAAACTTAAAATCCAGGGTTTCTGCACCAAAAAAATTCAACAAAGTGATTGTAGAAAGACATTAAGTATGCACACAAGACCATGTTTCAATGGGATTCTTAACTTGCACTACAAATCAAATAAATATTCCAAAAGTTTCAACTCTGTGCCTGTATATTTCAAGCACTATGTTAATATTATTTACTGCATCAATCTCTAAAGAAACCGAGTGATCATACACAATCTCAACTAACTACAGTTTTAAAAATTGTGAATATGATGTATCTATGAACAACAAGAGATCTAATTCAAGATGTGAATACAAGCAATACCATGATTGGGAGGGACAACAAAACTGATCTCCCACATGGAAGTTGATTCACGCTCCATGGCCAGCTATAAGACAGAACCATTAATAAAGTCAGAACTCAGAAGTTATGTTAGCTTTAGTGTTATTGATCCTAGAGCTTAAGAAAATCATTCTGAGAGTAGAAGCTCATTCTTGTGTTTCCTTAAAATTTCAGAGCTTGGTTACCATATAAGATTACACTGACTGAAAGAAGTGGTAGATATGCTTCCAAAAAAACATGCACACAATTGGTCTGAACAGCTAGCAAAAGTTAAAGAAAAATAGATTTAGTTGATCCAGATTTTAAGAACAAATTCACTATCAGTTCTCCTTGTAGTATATCATTTTTGCTGGAAGTGTTCATTTCCTTCATGCGTAGCAAGGTTAGCTATTTTATAAGTTGAAAAAAGTATGACAAGCACAGATAATCCAGTAAAATGGGATATCAGCTGCATGTTACAATTTAGAACGAAAAGCAATCAGATAAATAAAATGAATTTTGAAAGTTTTTAACATCATATTATGGACCGACTAGAGATTAATAAGCTGGTAGAAACCAAAATATTCAAGATATCAATCTTCAGAGAAAAATAATCCACCAGTCTGGTATACAAGATGCAAAACATAAATGCTAGGATTAAAAATTTTAAAAACTACAGTTGACTCTGAATTACAAAGAGTCAACCAGAAAGATATGCATGAACATTGCAGATGTTCAAAATGCGGTCAAAACAGTCTCCCTCCCAAGGAAATGCCAAATGTCCAGCAATTTTTTTAAATATTGTCAATTATAGAATGCTCAAACTCAACATCTCTATTTCTCTTTACCAAAACATGTAAACACCTCTATTTCTCTTACCCAGAAATATAAACATCCCAAATAAGGGAAATATCCATTTCCTGTGGAGGTAGTAATTTGTCAGCCAATGTATAGATCAAGCTTTACCCAAGGTTTATGGTTTGGCAATTGCATTAATATCACCAGCTTGTCCAAGTGTGCTTGCAGATGATGACAATTTGGAAAAGAACTTTGTGGTGGTCACGCTTTGAATTGATTTTTCAACTGAATATAACCAAGAATAAATAAATATCTATGAAAAATGAATGTGTTACATTAGAATGGCCCCAAATTATAAATACAACTTGAAGAGGGGATTGTGCCTTTTCATTCAAAAGGTGCGCATTTTATATTAGATTTAGTTTTTATATTATATTTATTATTTTTATTATATATTTACATTATCATTATACTCTATATCCTGATATTTATTCAACTATGTAAAATTGCCTACTCCTTTAGAATCAGTTTGTCCTCAAAGCAAGGGTAACGAGGGATATTGTTGGAGGGATTTTTTTAATCTCCCACGACGACTCTTCTTCTGGAATAATTTTCCATTTAATGTGGTATTATTTAATGGTTCTGGAGCAAAGTTTTTTCTCTCTCTAGTGGCAAGGATGCCTCCTGGCTCTATAATGATTCTTCCTTCATCATCCAATATAGAGAGTTTTGTTTGTGGAATGTGCTGATTGAGATTGTCCTAGCATCTTGAGAAATGACACATGAAACAAAATATGGATGCACCTTTCGTCTAGCAATTCCAATACATAAGCTACTCTGCTAATCCTCTTGTTAATTCGATACAGCCCACAAAACTTGGAAGCCAATTTGTTCTTGAAACAATTATTGGTAATGTTAAAAATTTAAGTAAAATTTTCTAGACTCCTCCAAGCTCTAACCCTTATTTTTTTTTCTATCATCATGGGTTGATAGAAAAAATATCTAAGGGAAGCACCTAGGCATCTCCCTTTTGGGGGGGCTCAAATGTTCTCCTTGTGGGGTAACATGTCCCCAAAATTGGGGAAACGTTTCCCCATGCATTTCTCTGAGTTTTCCCTAAAGAGGGACATGGGGAAACATTCCCCAAGTGTCCCCCCATCCCCATAGCATGGAAAACGTGGGCAGAAATGTGGGCAGGCAAGGATGCCTCCTGGCTCTATAATGATTCTTCCTTCATCATCCAATATAGAGAGTTTTGTTTGTGGAATGTGCTGATTGAGATTGTCCTAGCATCTTGAGAAATGACACATGAAACAAAATATGGATGCACCTTTCGTCTAGCAATTCCAATACATAAGCTACTCTGCTAATCCTCTTGTTAATTCGATACAGCCCACAAAACTTGGAAGCCAATTTGTTCTTGAAACAATTATTGGTAATGTTAAAAATTTAAGTAAAATTTTCTAGACTCCTCCAAGCTCTAACCCTTATTTTTTTTTCTATCATCATGGGTTGATAGAAAAAATATCTAAGGGAAGCACCTAGGCATCTCCCTTTTGGGGGGGCTCAAATGTTCTCCTTGTGGGGTAACATGTCCCCAAAATTGGGGAAACGTTTCCCCATGCATTTCTCTGAGTTTTCCCTAAAGAGGGACATGGGGAAACATTCCCCAAGTGTCCCCCCATCCCCATAGCATGGAAAACGTGGGCAGAATCAGTTTGTCCTCAAAGCAAGGGTAACAAGGGATATTGTTGGAGGGATTTTTTTAATCTCCCACGACGACTCTTCTTCTGGAATAATTTTCCGTTTAATGTGGTATTATTTAATGGTTCTGGAGCAAAGTTTTTTCTCTCTCTAGTGGCAAGGATGCCTCCTGGCTCTATAATGATTCTTCCTTCATCATCCAATATAGAGAGTTTTGTTTGTGGAATGTGCTGATTGAGATTGTCCTAGCATCTTGAGAAATGACACATGAAACAAAATATGGATGCACCTTTCGTCTAGCAATTCCAATACATAAGCTACTCTGCTAATCCTCTTGTTAATTCGATACAGCCCACAAAACTTGGAAGCCAATTTGTTCTTGAAACAATTATTGGTAATGTTAAAAATTTAAGTAAAAGTTTCTAGACTCCTCCAAGCTCTAACCCTTATTTTTTTTTCTATCATCATGGGTTGATAGAAAAAATATCTAAGGGAAGCACCTAGGCATCTCCCTTTTGGGGGGGCTCAAATGTTCTCCTTGTGGGGTAACATGTCCCCAAAATTGGGGAAACGTTTCCCCATGCATTTCTCTGAGTTTTCCCTAAAGAGGGACATGGGGAAACATTCCCCAAGTGTCCCCCCATCCCCATAGCATGGAAAACGTGGGCAGACTCCCCACCCTAGGGGACACATTTAAACCCTCTAGAGTTAAACTTCCATTCAAAATCCATCTGCTTCAAAAATGTATCCTTTGTTGTACTAGAACAAGAATTAAAAAGAGAATGGATTATCAACTAGGGTGGAATCTTGCACCACCGAAATTCATAGGAAAGAAGGGGTCTTAAACCCTCAGAGCCTTAGGCTCAAAAATGCAGAGATAAAATAATCCAATCAATGATGATCCAAATGAATTCAACCCTCTTGTATTTATAGATTTCCGTGAGGGGATTCTCTCTTCAATTAAATGAGTAAAATTCACTCCAAACCCCAAATTTGGGTTTCTTTACCCATCTGCCCCAAAACTTGCTCAAAAATTGTGTATTTTGGGGTATTCCCCTTTATCAATGATTCTAGCCTATGGGGATCAACATGGTACTTCATCTCTTGGACAATTAATTTCTCAAGGACATTACAAGGGAAAAAGCCTAGCATAAGCTCTAACCCCCTCATTAGTCATCACCCAATTCCTAAGCATTTCATGCTTTATCTAAATAAAGGAACTTATAAATGTCCCAACCCTGATGAGCAATAAACTACTACATCATTAAGGAGTACTGGAAACGCATAAAGCAAGCTAGGTCACTTAAGCTATGCAAGAAAGAAAGACAAATCATAAAAGTAAAAGGTGCATTAGAGGGGTGGAAAAAGCAAGCCAAGGAATGGGGTAACTCATGCCTCCATGATTGCTCCCTCTTCTCATCATTATACTCAAAATGTCGAACCTCCTTTAGCTAGTATCATGGCTATGGCCATCTTCCTTGAAGTCATTCGCATTCCATAACCATAGTTATCACATGCATCTATGGATTGAAGGGTCTACCTGCGAAATTGCATTCCCCTTAGGGGTTGGAAGCACCTAATAGGACTAATTGCATAATCATCCCTAACACAAGTGTGGTAACTTGCTTACAAATCGTGAGCTAGAAAAACATTTGAAGACAAGGTTTGTGTGAAGTATTTTTGTGCCCCTAACATTAAATATGGTCCACTATAATACTTTAATGATTTATGTCCCTAATGATATTGATCTCAATTGATCTTGAGAGTGTGTTTCAGGTGGTTCATCACACTTGCAGCAGAGATCCCTTGACGGATGGATTGACACCTCTCCAACACATTAAAGAGCACATGTAGCCCAATTTTGAGAGCACATGTGACACTACAATCCAAATGTTTCCTTCCTAAGATGAGTGTTGGGATTTGAGGAGCCTCCACATGGTTGTATGCCTCTTGCTACACAGCCAGATGTTGAAACACTGAGCCAAGAAGCTAAGATGTTGGCTTGATTAATGATGTGCCCAAATGGACCCAGGACACCCCCAGGCTCGCCTTGAACTTGTTTGATGGATGTTACCTTGTTCCAAAGCCTAGATGATGATGGAGACCATGGTTTGGGAGGGATTGCACACCATATTTTGATGCCAACACTTGATCCTAGGGCTACCACATTGTCGAAGTTTCTAAGTCTACTTAGTTAGAAACCCTCCATGCACTTTATCTTATTTATTCCTACCTACTTGTTATGTTACTTAACAAGTTATTTACAATGTAAATACTGAAAATAAACACAAGTGCATGCTCAACATATTACAGATCAGCAACTAAAGGAAACATAAACAATCACACCATATGACACCATTATTTTTGGACCAGTGTCCCTGGAAAAACCCAATGTGGGAAAACCAATGCAGCTATCTGAGGATTTTCTTATTAAGCAATATCAAAGTACAATCTGGGTGCCAAAACTGGCCTACCCAAAAGAGAATTTCCTTGGCAGTAATACCTCTCAATTTTTGACAAATATCCTAGCTGAAACCCCGGATAATCCTTCCGGCAACTACTCAGCACAAATCTACCCAGAAACCCCAACGTTAGCCTCTCTCTAGACTGCGTTAGCCCCTCTCTGTCCCACATTGGCCCTGCGTCACCCTAGATGGGTATGCGTCAGCCCTGGGATGCCCTGCGACAACAACGCTGGCCTCTCTGAGGCTCTGCGCAGCTCCGACTGCCTCTACGTGGCCCTGCGTGAGCCCTAGCTGGCTCGGCATCACTCTCCTTGGCTATTGTGCTACTCTCCCTGCACTATCTCTACCTCTCTATCTCTCTGTACTCAAATGCCCCTCAACTGCATCTCCTGATCACTAATTCTATCTCTCTTAGCAAACCCCACTCTAGAGAATAGAATGACTAATCACTCTGGTGTGTTCTCCAAGTAACCCTCAAGTCTCCTCTTATACTTTTTCTATTGACATATCAACGGTCAAGATTAAGTCCCTAATCAACGGCTAAGATTAGATCTGGCTTGATCCATGTCTTTTGGACCATTCTAACAAAGCTTCATACTAATACACATTAATATTTTATTTTCCCTAAGTTTAGACTTAGCGACTCCATTAAATATATTAATTATTTTAATATCACCTGAACTGTTTAGAATCTGCCCAAACTTTTTCTAGGTATTGGAGATCTCATGTGCCCCAACCTCTCCACCAAATTTCATGGCTAGAGCACATCCGATGCTACCCCAAATCAACACTCCCTCTTAGCGAGGATTGTGCTCTAGCAATACTCCTCACTGAGTATTACTCTAACCATCCAACATCGGTACCTGTGTTGATGCTAAGCCTTCCTACCCAACATCCTCTGCACTGTTCCATCCTGTACTGCTGCCCATGGTTTTGCCATTACTGCATCTGTACGACAGCTCCCTCTGCATCCGTGTTGTTGGTGGTCCTTTCCCCTAGCACTGCATCCGCATTGCACCTCCTCTCATCATGTTGCATTGTGCTACCCACTGCTGCACTGCAACTCAGTTACTGAGAAGTAAGTAACTGATCTCCCAATCTGACCTCCCTGTTGGGCTAGAGACACCCACTGATGCTGAAGCTCCCTCTGTCGCTGACAAGTGCTCCCTCTTTGACCTCTGCGCTGCTGCAACAACTCCTTGCATCTCGCACCATTGCACACCTCTCTGTACCATCCTGCACAGATGCAACAACACTGTGCCTCTCGCATTGTTGCAGCTTGCTAGCCTCGCATTGTCTCAGGAGTCCTACACTATAGCTCTCTCTGTCACTTCATCTGCATCCATCTCTACCCGACTCAGCTAGTCCTGCTACTCCTCTTCAGGGTTCCCGTAGCAAGTTCTAATCCAAGAGGTTGGGTATCTCGAGGCTCCTACCCCTCATCGCCTGTGATTCGCCTAACTACAACTCGATGTCTCCCCACTTATGCTCAAGTGGTGCGTTTGCACTCATGGCACAGTCATCGTCTTTCAAAACTTCCTTCTCTGCCCTTGCTGGCGCTATCTTAGTCTCGGAAAACTCTCCCTTACTCTTCTTCCTTGGACACTAGGTCGCATAATACCTAGCTCCCCACAATGGAAGCACTTGATCTTAGAGAGATCCTTCTTCTTCCGCTTTTCCTACTTTCCCTCAGATGCTAGGGCAACATCTTCCTCCTCCTGCTTGACTTTGATCCCCTTGCTGTTGATAACTGTCTTCGACTGCCGTCTGATTTCTTCCTGGAGAAGAGTCACCCACATCTCGTCCCAAGGTGGGAGAGTCCCTCTACCAGTATACTCTGGACAAATACCTCACAGTCTTCTGAGACAGCATTTAGGGCTATCCTCACCATCAACTCCTGATCCGGCATGGCTTCTATAGCAGTCAACTGAACTCGGATCTCAAATAGTCCTCCGAGGAAGGTGTCAATCATTCTCCCATCTTCATCTGATACGACCTCAATTGATTCTCAAGTAGCATTCTTCTCTACACAGAAGTATGTTGGTACAATTTCTTGAGAGCCTCCCACATCTCATATGTCGTTTCCTTCTCGGCAATATGTGGTACTACATGATCCTTGACCCCGTCAAGGATGATGCTCTTGGCCCTCGCCATTGCCTCCTCGTACTTGTCGTTATCATTGGGGTCGACTAGGATAGCTATTACCTTCAAGGCGAAGTTCTTGACACAATTTCTATCAAGTACAGATAAGATTATGGCCTTCCAAACCGAAGTTCGACGCTCCGTCCAGTCTACCCTGGTCTCTTACTCCGTGTAGTGCCATGATGCTCTTCTACTTCCCTCCTGGAAGTTCTCTGTTCGACTCCTCCGAGTCTCTAGTTCCCGTCTGGAAGTTCTCTTCTAGACTCCCTCTGAGTCCCGATTTTCCTCCTAGAAATCCTCTTTTCACTGTCGAGATGCCCCTTACTCTAATTGTCTTGTGCAACAGCACCACTGATCTGGGTTACTCGGCTAGAAACCCTCGACAGCAACTCCCTCCTCTTGGCCTTGCTTTGTCAGGCACTGTTCTGACTACAGTACCTCACTAGCTCCACTCTACAATATTCCCACAGTGTTCTAAACCCCAGCAACCTGAAGGTGAGAGCTCCTAGGCTCTGCACAATCCCAGCACCAGCAACCCGACCTCCTCAGCCAATTGCGTCAGCCCTCCCAGCTTCTGCGTGGCTCTGCGTGAGGCTCCCTTTACCTTCCTTCACTTCTGCGCTGCCTCTTCCCGGCTTACCCTTGCTGACGCAGGCACTACGTCACCCTTCCTTGTTGCTGCTCTACTAGAAGTAGCTTCTATCACCACGGAACAGCTATTTTCTGCAGCTACTACTCCGCTCGACTAATGTCCTTAGTCCTCCTGTGATCTGTAATCACGCTCTAATACCATGTCGAAGTTTCTAAGTCTACTTAGTTAGAAACCCTCCATGCACTTTATCTGATTTATTCCTACCTACTTGTTATGTTACATAACAAGTTATTTACAATGTAAATACTGAAAATAAACACTAGTGCATGCTCAACATATTACAGATCAGCAAGTAAAGGAAACAGAAACAATCACACCATATAACACCATTATTTTTGGACCAATGTCCCAAGAAAAACCCAATGTGGGAAAACCGGTGCAGCGATCTAAGGGTTTTCTTATTAAGCAATATCAGAATACAATCTGGGTGCCGAAACTGGCCTACCCAACAAAGAATTTCCTTGGCAGTAATACCTCTCAGTTTTTGACAAGTCTCCTGGCTAAAACCCCAGATAATCCTTCTGGCAGCTACTCAGCACAAATCTGCCCCAGAAACCCCAGCGTCAGCCTCTCTCTGGACTGCGCCAGCCCCTCTCTGTCCCACGTTGGCCCTGCGTCACCCCAGATGGGTCTGCGTCAGCCTTGGGATGCCCTGCGCCAGCCCTCTGGGCCTCTGCGTCAGCAATGCTAGCCTCTCTGAGGCTCTACGCAACTCTCGGCTACCCTTGCATGAGCCCTAGCTAGCTCTGCGTCACTCTCCTTAGCTATTGCGCTACTCTCCTGGCACTATCTCTGCCTCTCTGTCTCTTGTACTCAAATGCCCCTTAGTTGTATCTCTCGATCACTAATTCTCTCTCTCTTAGCAAACCCCGCTCTAGAGAATAGAATGACTGATCACTCTGGTGTGTTCTCCAAGTGACCCTCAAGCCTCCTCTTATACTTTTCCTGTTGATATGACATATCAACGGCTGAGATTAAGTCCCTAATCAACGGCTAAGATTAGATTTGGCTTGATCCATATCTTTTAGACCATTCTAACAAAAGTTTCATGTTAATACACATTAATATTTTATTTTCCCTAAGTTTAGACTTAGGGACTCCATTAAAAATATTAAGTATTTTAATATCCCCTGAACTGTTTAGAATCTGCCCAAACCTTTTCTGGGTATTGGAGATCTCATGTGCCCCAACCTCTCCACCAAATTTCATGGCTAGAGCACATCCAATGCTACCCCAAATCAACACACATCACCCATACATCCCCTAAGATAGTGACATATCTTAGTTTTTGTAGCATCGGATATGTTCTATCCATGAAACTTGGTGGAGAGCGTAGAATACATGTATTCACCAAAACCCAGAAATCATTTCTGGAAATCCCACCTAGAAACAACTTAATTAAACTAATTAATCGGTTTTTAATAGTTCCTAAGTCCAAAGTTAGGAAATATGATTAATTAAAGGGTATTAATTAAGTCATGGTGAGAATCTTCTAGAAAAAGACTTGGATCGAGTTCTAGTTAATCTTAGCTATCGATTACATTTTAATTGTGGTTGTTGATGTCTCAACGAGAGATTATAAGAAGAAACTCGATGAGGTTGGAGAAAACACTTGCAACGTTCGATTTTGCTGAGAAATTGATTTCCAAAGTAGCAATTGTGTATTGCCGGAAGTGAATCAATGAGATCAAAGCAGTGAGAGAGGGGCAGAGATAGTGAAGCCAGAGGAAGTTTTCCAGATCCGACGAGTGCATTACAGAGAGGCAGAGATTGCCAAGTGAGGCAGCGCAGAGCCCTCTAGAGGAGATCTCTGTTTTGCTGGGGAGAAGTCGAGACTCAGCGCCAGATGCTGGATAGAGGTTCCAGAGGCTGGGAGAATCAGTTTCCCAAACATTAGCTGACGAGACAGTGAGAGGTGACGCAATTCCAAGCTAGAGGGACGCAGTGATTGCATAGGCCGATGCAGAGACTACGCATAGGTAACAAGGGACGACTGAGTTGCGAGCTGAGGTCAGTGTCGGATCACCTGTGGAGTGAGGAATTTTCCTCACTAGTTATTTTTGCCAATTTTCCTCTGTTTGGATAGCCAGTTTGAGCATCCATAGTTTGTACTCAAATTTTCACTACTGCATAATAATAAAACCCTCAAATGTTGCACCGGTTTTCTCAAGTTGGGTTTTTCCGAGGACATTGGTCAAAGAATAACTGTGTCATATTTTGTGTGCGTGCATCTATTTCTTCCAACACTTGTATTCCTACCGCCGTATTTGTTTTCTGAAGGTTGCAGTGTATTTATCTCAATATTTGTCGTAGCACACAACAAATAATTTGTTTAATTAAATTAACAAATAGAAGAAATAGCATCAATTGCTGCAATAGCATTTGGGGTTAGCCGAATTTTCACATAGTATAAAAGCACAGCGAGAGAGCTTAGTTGCAAGCTAGAAGGAGTTTCGAAGCACTGCGTAAGCAGCTGTTCGAAACCCCGGGGGCTGCGCTGTCTCTTTGGCCAGGAGGGTCAAATTTTTTAGGAAAAGTTTATTTCTCTAATAGTCGACAGAGAATAAATTTCCCACATCAAAGATTACCATAGGCAGAGGGAGAAGCAGTATTTTCCTTGCAGACCAGATCTTCAACTAAGACAATTATTTTGCAGAAGTTTGTTGGTGCAGAATAGCATCAAGAGGAAGAGAGAGCACACACAGAGGGAAAATTTCTCTCAAGGAATCTCGAGATTTAGGGATCTAATTTTTCTAGTTGCAGGTTGGCAATAGTTGTGAGCGGATCTTCTCACTCCAGAAGGGAGTGTCCAACAACCGAGCAACGGGAAAGGGAGATTTTCGAGTTTATTTTCTCCATTTTTGAGTTTCACAGATTTTGTAGCTTTACGGAGATGATCGTACGAGATTGCTAAAGGAGGTTGTGCAAGTTAGCCATAATGCAGATCTGGGCAACAGATCGACTTCTAGCTGCCGAAGGCAGATGTTGGAGGAAGTGCGAGTTGTCTAGTACGAGTTGCAAAGAAAGGAAGGGTCCCAACCAAGGACTAGGCTCAAAAGGAGCTAGTGGGGCACTGAATCCAGGAGTATGAAACTCCAGTGTGCCAGATGGGTAGGATTCTTGAGGAGGTCCACCTCTTGGATCAGAACCTTGCTACGGGGGCCCATAGTTTTCAGTAGCAGGATGGATCAATGGCAATAGATGTAGTCAGATGCCAGAGTGACAAATGAAGAGTCCAATTGCAGTCAGATGTTGGGGAGCACAGATCAGAGTTGGCAGCAGTGTAGTTGGCACAGTGCAGAGTCAGCAGTAGTGCAGACACCTCAGTGACAGTGCAGATACTAGCAGCAATCACAAACTCAGGAAACAGATGCATCATACTGATCACAGTTGATTCAGTGTTTAGGATGCTTTTCAGTTGCAAATGTTGCAGTAGCAGCAGCAACAGATGGAGAGGGAGTTGCAGTACAGATGCAGTGTTGGCAATAGTTCAGCAGAATCAACAGCAGCACAGATGCATCACATATCAGAGTTGCACAGTGGTTGGTGGGCAGTAGCAGCCAGACATCAACAGCGTAACAGGAGACGATGCAGAGACAAGGTGTCGCTACAAGGGGTAGCAACACTAGAACACATTCCTCACTAAGAGCGAATGTTAGTTTTTGTAGCATCGGATATGTCCTAGCCACAAAATTTGGTGGAGAGGCTAAAATACATGTATTTCCCAAAACCCAGAAATTGTTTCTAGAAATCCTATCTAGAGACGACTTAATTAAAATAATTAATCAATTTTTAATATTTCCTGAGCCAAAACTTAAGAAATATGATTAATTAAAGGGTATTAATTAAGTCATGGTGAGAATCTTCTACAAAAAGACTTGAATCGAGTTCTAGTTAATCTTAGCCATCAATTAAGTTTTAATCGTGGTCGTTGATGTCTCAACGAGAGATTATAAGAAGAAACTCGATGGGGCTTGTAGAAAACACTCGCAGAGTTCAATTTTGCTGAGAAATCGATTTCCAGAGTAGCAGTTGTATGTTGCCAGAAGTGATTCAATGAGATCTAAGCAGTGAGAGAGGGGCAGAGATAGTGAAGCCGAAGGAAGTTTTCCAAATCTGGCGAGTACATTGCAGAGAGGCAGAGATTGCAACAATGAGATTTCTGTTTTACTGGGGAGAAGTCAAGACTTAGTGCCAGAAGTTGGATAGAGGTTCCAGAGGCCGGAAGAATCAGTTTCCTAGACAGCAGCTAACGAGATAGTGAGAGGTTACACAGTTCTGAGCTAGAGGGACGCAGTGATTGCGTAGGCTGACACAGAGACTACGCATAGGTAGCAAGGGACGACTCAGTTTCAAGCTGAGGCCAGTGTCAGATCACTTGTGGAGTGAGGAATTTTCCTCCCTAGTTATTTTCGCCGGTTTTCCTCTGTTTGGATAGCCAGTTTGAGCATCCATAGTTTGTACAGGTCCCTTCCATGGCTGTGATCTGATCTCCATCAGGGCAGTGTAGAGCCTTCACTATTGATTGCATCCAGGGCTAGAGCATCTCCTCTAGATCTCTTCTACCACTAAAACCCAAACAAGTGGAGAGAGATCACAAGAGATGTGTGTTCAAATGACTTGAAGGCCATCTCTATTTATGCTAAGACGTTCAGCACACGTGGGGGTTATTTGGTTGTTGGCCGACCTTGATGAATTGTCCCATAACACAAATAAATTCATATCTTTATGAATACTTATCGGAATTGGATGATCTTTAGATCAATCCTACACCTCTCGATGAGAGGAGTCCAAGAAAAATATCAATTGTCGTAAATAAAATGACCCACATGGAGTTTGGCCCTAGTTTCCAATTTTAACAGTTAGACTGGCCCTCAATTTTGTCTCAGATGAGTGGCAAGCCCTTGTCCAGAGTATCTTGGGCAAGGCGACTTTGCCGAATTGGGATGAGATGTCGGCAACTCACAAGCAAGAGGAGTTGAGGAGCGACTTAGTCAAGTGTAAGCTTGACGGAAGCAGCAGCAGTGGGTCGAAGCCCAAGGAGGAGGAGGATAATGCAGCCCTTGTATCTTAGGGGCAGCAGGAGCAGCGAAGACATAAGGAGGACGTCTCGAAGATAAAGTGCTTCAGGTGTGGTGAGATGGGTCACTATGCAACTCAATGTCCTCTCAGGAAGAAGGACGAAGACGAGAAGCGCGATCCGAAGGTTGCGCCTGCGAAGATCGAGGAAAAGGAGTTTGCCATGACAGCCGAGATACCTCCAAGAGGGAGGTGGGCTGATTTGGATTTGTAGTTCGAAAGAGCTACAAATGGGCAAGATCCTTGAGGAGCGCACCTCTCGGATCAATTCCTTGCTACGAGAGCCTAGATCAAGAGTAGCAGGATGGACTAGTATCGGATGGTGCCGAGGAGTGTCGAAGAGATAGTTGCAGTGACTAGGAGCGCCAAAGACTGAACAGCGCATAGGAGAGTTGGCAGCAGTGCAGATGGCACAGAGCAGAGATCAGCAGCAGCGGAGTAGATTCAACAGGTCGACGCAGAAACTAGCAGCAGTCAAGCTCCAGCATTCACATGGTATCATACTGAACACAGTTAGTTCAGTAATTTGGGATGTTTTTCCGTTATTGATGGAGTAGTAGCAACAGTTTGCAGTGCCGAGGCAATTGGCAGTGGGAGTACCAGCAGCAACACGAATGCGGAAATTCAGAGGGAGTTGCAATACAGATGCAGTGTTGACAGTGGCAAGGTCAGCAGCAGTACAGATGCAGCATTTGCGCAGTGGTTGGTGGATAGCATGTCAGACACCAGCAACATAGAGGGAGATGTACAAAACAGGGTGATGCTTCAGTAGGAGGCATTGTTAGAGCACATTCTTGACTAAGAGGGAGTGTTGATTTCTGGTAGCATCGAATGTGCTCTAAGTCTCAAATTTTGCAAGGAGGCTTGAGCACATGTATTCCAAAGAACCCAAAAACAGTTTTATTAAAATTATTAATTATTTTTAAAGGGACCCTGAGTCTAAACTTAGGAAAATAAAATAATTACAGGGTATTAATATAAACTGTGGGTGTAACTTCTAGAAGAAGATGAGGATCAAGCAAAAATTATCTTAACCATTGATTAGACTCTAATTTGGGTTGTTGAATGTCAACAAGAAGATTATTTAAGGAAGCTTGAGGGTCACTTGGAAAACACATAGAGAGAATTCAGAAGTTCGATTTTCTGAAGCAGAGCAAAGGAGCTGTCGGGAGAATTTCGATAGTGAGATTTTGCAGTGAGGGGCAGGGATAGATGGGTTGGAGTATCTTCTCCAGAACCCAAGATAGATAGTAGAGAGGCAAAGAGACGCTAGGAGGAGGCAGCGCAGACCCAGGAGGGGTTGACATTGGGCCAGCAGGGCCCATCAAGTGCTTGACGCAGAGCCAGAAGGGCTCACGCAGAAGCAGCGCAGTCTTCTAGCAAAAGTTCGAGATTTTTCGAGGAATTGACGTCTGAGCGAAGAGGGTTGCCGTCAAAGCTTGCCGTCAAAGCTCCAGGAGGCAAGTAGACCCATCACAGAGCTGACATAGAACCTTTGAGGCTGATGCAGGGCCAGCGCAAAGATAGTCGGGGACAGTTGGTTCAGCCGTTGGATTAGACGAGACTTGTCGGGTAGAGTGTGGTAATATCACTAAGTTTTTCTACAAGTTTATTTCTCTGTAATTGGATTGCCAAAAGGACATCCAAAGTTGTATTCAAAAACTATTGCTTAATAATATAAAACTCTCAGAGTTGATGCACCGGTTTGCCCGCATTGGGTTTTTCTGGGGACATTTGTCCAAAGAATATCGTCACTTGTGTATTTTTCTCTATTGTTATGTTCTTTTTGGGCAAATTAATTACTTAAGTGAAGGTTGTAGTTGTATTAGCTTCGATATTTGTTGTAAGAAGCAGTAGATAATTTGTTTCAATGATTAACAAATAGGAAAAGTTTAATCAGTTGATGCAGTAGTAGATTTGGGTGGGATTCTCGAATTTTCACAAAGAGGAGGAGGAACAGAACGAACAAGCAGAGAATCCAAATAACTCAGCAGTAGTTTCGATCCTTGAGAACCAAATCAAAGGAAAGAACAACAATCAGTGCACAGGTGGAACTAAGCGATCTCATGCATCTGAATGCTCAAACTCAAATAAAGAAGTCTCAAATATTACAAGAAAAAATGAGTTGGCAATTGTTACTACTACTCCATCTCTTGGGTTCTAGAAAAAAGTCCAAAAGAAAAAAGGCAAAAAAGAAAAGTCAAGTTTATGTGCCAATTTGTAACCTTTTTTTATTTTTTATTTTTTAGCTTTGCTACTATGTGTGTGTTATGCACATACACTGGTCACTGGTCCCTTGGGACAGCTCCTGAATGCTTTGTGCATTTACTTTATGTAACTTTTTATTCTCATTAATAGAAAGTTGTTGATTTTTTCCTTGGTAAAAAAATAAACAAAACACGAAAAAAAAAAAATAATAATAATAATAATAATCTTGAAGCAGAATAGTTATGTAAAATTTTAAGTGATTTGAAGCTTCCACAAATGCAACCCACATCTTTACACTATGACAACCAAAGTGCCATCAAGATGATGAAAAATCCAATTTATCATTCCAAAGAAAAACATGTCAAAATTCAGCATCAGTATTTCAAAGAACAAGTGCAAAACAAAGAAATAAAATTGATCTATTGCAAGTCCCGAGATCAAGTGGAAAACATCTTCACCAAAGCACTCAATAGGGATAAGTTCAAAAAAAATTGAGAAATTTTAGGAGTTCTAGAAAATAAAATAAAAATTAAAGGAGGGTGTTAAGACATCATAATGTTTATTTCATTAGTAATAAATGTATTAGAGTAATGGCATAAAAAGCAGCAAAAAAAGCCATAGTAATAAATGGCATCAATGTTAATGTAATTATGAAATTAGGTGACTGATTCCTAATGAGAATAACAAAACTTGCCAAATATATATATAGCCACTTTATGTGATTTGGAGCACATCAATATAATACATCTTTCTTTGAGTCTCTCTTGTCCCTGTATATTCTCCATGGCAGAGTTTAACATCTTCCTTACCAAAAGTGCATTATGACAGTTTTGCATAAAACTGATTTTCTTCTAAAAGAGAGTACCTATTTCAAGTGCTTGACATGCCCCTTCCATGTTTTCCTATATGTAAGAATATCACCTAAAAGGACTAGTACAAATTCTTTAGATAGGGCTGAAAAAGTTCATTGATAGTTTCTTGAAAAGTAGTAGTACTAGCCAAACCAAATGGCATCACCTTCAATTGATAGTGTCCTTTATGAGTTCGGAAAGCAATTATTATGACATCTTCTAACCTCACCCAAACCTAATGGTACCCCAATATCAAATCTACCTTTCAAAAGTATTTAACTCAATGGAGTTTGTCTAACATTTCATCCATGAATGGAATGTAAATTTTTTTCTTTATCCTTATTTTGTTTAGACTTTGATAATCTGTACATACCCTGAAAGATCCATCTTTTTTCTAGACAAGCACTACGAGGGTTGCATACAAAGTTCTACTTTTTGTGATAACTCCACATCTTAATAAATGTTGAATTAGCCTTTCTTCTTTTGCTTTATCGTGATGAGGATATTTATATGGCTTGACATTAACAAGTGTTGAATCTATATTTACCTCAATTATGTGCTCAACTCTTGTTTCTAGAGGCAGCCCCATGGCAGGTCCTGGAATATCTTCTCATGTTTCTAGATTAGACTTTGAATCTCAGGGTGTTGAGAGTAGATTACTTCTTATGTTAATATGTCCATCTGATGATATTGTGCCACATATGTTGATGTCCCTTTACGAATTAGTTTCTCCATTTGTCATGAAGTTATAATTTCAATAGGAGGTGCTTGCAAAACAATAGAGTCTCTATTTTCTTCCTTACCACTTGAATTTAATATGCATTTTCCCAAACTCGAAAGAAATCCAAAAAAGTTTCGGAAAAATTTTAATTAATTTCCAGGGGGCTTGAAAGTTGTTTCCAGCACTCTTTAGTTACTATGCAATCCAAAAAGAGATGTTGAATGGTCTCTTCCTCCTTCAGGCACATAGGACACCTGGAAGGACCATAGAACCCCTTTTTTTAGATTTTCAGAGGTGAGAGTTTTCCCTTTTAATAGGGTCCATATGAAGATTTTGATTTTAGGGAGGCTTTTAATCTTCCATACTAACTTCCAAGGAGCCCAATCGTGTTGGTTTTGTTGTTCTTGTAGGGTTGTGTAGCCTGTGTTGACTGTGTAACATCCTCTGCTTGGATCCCAAGAAAAATGTCTTCTTCCTGAATGCTTTTTGGTGTTGCTCCTTTGAGGTGCTACCTAAGGCTGTCCATTGACCTTTCAGATTTGAAGGAATTCCTGTGGTGTGCCATTCTTGCCAATTTCGATCTTCCCATTTGGAGATTGAATGAAGAGTTTTCAAGCCTCTATCTTTCATCCATTTTTGAATGTCTTCATGGCCCAGAAGGAGGTTTAGGGGCTCCTTTCCCATAATTTTGTCCTCCCATATTAAGACCGTTTTCCCATTGCCTGGAATTTTATAAATATGATTGTTGATTAGAGGTGTTATCTTCTTCACAAGTTTCCAAACTTGTGTGCACGGTCTAATTGGAATATTTTCAATCAGTAACTTTGTTCTCAATTGGCTCATGTATTTTGTGGCGAGAGTTTTTTTCCACCAGCTCTCCTTGCTTGTTATCATTCTCCATATAATTTTCATTCCTAATGCAACATTCATTAGGCCATGAAGTCTTATGGATAGTCCTCCTTTTTCATACAGTGATGTGACTTGCTCCCATTTTACCAGACTAAACGTTTTGTTTTCTTGTCTCCCTCCCTGCCAAAGGAAGCCTCTTATTATTTGTTTCATTTGCTTATGAGCACTTGCCGATGCTAGAATTGTAGCATACTGATAAATTGGGAGTGTTGTGAGTAAGGCTTTAATCAGAATTACCCTACCTGCCATGTTAAGCCACATCATACCCCACTCTTGGATTTTATCTTTCATTTTTTCAACTTGTTTTATCCATAGTTCTGCTTTCAGATTCTCTTTTGAGATAGGTAATCCTAGATAAAAGAAGTGAGTCCATCTTTCTTGAATAAGAATCTCGAGAATTTGTGAGATCCTTTGCATGATTCTGGGGGAGATGTTCCAACCATATATTCTGCATTTTGTGTTTATTTAAGAGACCACCGGAGACCTGTAAAAAATCGTCCATAACTTTTTTAAATCTTCTAGCAATTATGCTTCAGGCCCCTCCCAACAAGAGAGTGTCGTCCACAAACAGAGAATGGTTAATGCTTTTGACTCCTCTTGTGATTTGGAGTCCTGTAATGTTTCTTTCTCTCCTTCGTTTTTCTAGTACTATGCTTAGAGTTTTTGCTATTATAATATAGAGGAAAGGAGATAGAGGGCATCCATGTCTCAAACCTCTTGTGCTTTGGAAGAAGTCACTTGGTCTTCCGTTTATAAGTGGTGTTATCCACGGGTCCGTGATGCATGCCTGTATTACCTCTATTATTTCTTTTGAGAACCCGAATTTTTTTAGAGCAGCCAATAGATATGGTAGGCTGACCTTGTCAAAAGCGTTTGCCATATCTAGTTTTATGATAATTCCTTTTTCTTTTCTTTGTATGCTTGAGTGAATGGCTTCCTGTACAGCAATAACATTGTCGATAATCTACCTGCTACGAACAAAGCCTTCCTGATTTTCGAATATTATTTCCGAGAGCACTTTCTTGATTCTGTTTGCTATGATCTTTGTTACTATCTTGTAGGAGGAGTTGCAAAGGGAGATTGGTCGGAATCTACTAAAGGTGGAGGGATTGGATTCCTTTGGAATTAATGCCAGATAGGATGATTTTATGTTGCCTCCTATTATTTTTTTAAAACATTCCTTACCATTCTTAAGAAATCCTTTTTTATGGGTTTCCAATGCTGCCTATAGAAGGCTATTGTGAATCCATCTGGCCTTGGTGCCTTGTCTGGGTGGAGGCTCCATATTGCTACCACTACTTCCTCTTCTGAGAGTTCTTTATTTATTTTTGCATTTTGTTCTTCTCTTATTTTTTTTAGTGTGTTGAAAGAAGTTCTCGTAATTTGTTGTTTCTTCATTCATTGTCAGGAGGTTTTTAAAGTGATTATGTGCTGCCTTTTTCAACTCCTTCGCTCCCTTAATTTCTTGCCCATCCACTTGAATTTTGTCTATCTGGTTTTTTGCTCTTCTTATTTGCATTGAGCTGTGGAAGAAAGTTGTGTTTTTGTCCCCTACATTCAGCCAAAGACTTCTTGACTTCAATCTCATCTCTTCTTCTTCTCTTCTATTTTCCTTGTAAATTTCCCAGAAAAGCTCCTTTTCTTCTAGATAATCTTGTTTAGCCTCCTCTTTATTTTCCTTTGACTCTTGCATGCTGTCCATTATTTTATTCAGCTCTGTTTTCCTTGTTTTATTTTGCATTTCATTTTCTCTTGCCCAAGTTTTTACCTCAATTCTCAAATTTTTTAATTTTGTCTCCCACACAAAATGAGGTGAACCTGTGACCTTCTGTGCCCATACATCTGAGATTAAATTTCTGAAGTCTTTGTTGCTGTCCCATATTGGGTTGTACTTGAAAGGTAGAGGCTCTTGGTTGTCCATTTTGCCCAAAATGATTGCGACCGGCGTGTGGTCAAATGTCGTGGTGTGAAGAATTTTCGATCTTGCTGAGTTGAAGCTTGATACAATATTTTCTTGAACCAATATATGGTCCAGTCTTTCTTTTATATTGCTTTTTCCCACCCTTTTATTATTCCATGTATATTTTCCATTACTTGGTGGGATGTCAATTAACTTGTTCTTTTCCATGATTGTTTCCAGAGCCTCCCTGGATGGGTCAGCATGGTAGGACCCTCTGAATTTCTCCTCAATATTTTGTACCAGGTTTAGGTCCCCTCCCAGAATCACCTTTCTATTTTGGATTTTATTTAGAGTATCTTGTACTGTGCTCCAACAATGTTCTTTTTCCCTGTAGTGATTTGGGGCATAAATATTTATGAAGTCGTATTGGTCGTTGGTGTTTATTTCCTTAAGGTCTGTTCTGATCCAATGTTGCTCCTTTTTTTGTTGCATCATTTCCCATTTTCCTTTCTTCCATAGTGTACAGATTCCTCCTGAGGCCCCTATAGCTTACATTGTTGTTCCTTCAGAGTTTTTTAGTTTTTTAATCATTTTTTCCACTTTTTGGCTGCTTGTTTTGGTCTCCTGAATCATGAATATATCTAGGATTTCTTTTGTTAAAATATCTCTTGTTGCATTAACTTTGAAGGGTGTTCCCAATCCATGACAATTCCAGGAGACCACGATCATTACTTATTTGTTTGGTGGGTTGAGGGACCTTTCCCTCTGTGCTGATTTTGGGTTTTGTCATTATTTCCAGAACTTTTCCCAAAGAAAGAATCCATTGATTGCTGCATGCCTAGAGCCATCTCCTTAGCTACTGCTTCATCTCTCAACTCCTTGTTATATTTCCTTCTTGCTTTTCTTTTATGTTCAGAGGTTTGGAAGGACACCTTGGACTAATTTCTGGTTAATATTCAATCCACTGATGGGGGTGGGGGGAGCGGAGGTTTAAAGGGATTGAGGGCATGATAAGGGAGCTGTTAAAATTGGCAACTAGGGCCAAACTCCATGTGGGTCATCTTATTTATGGCAGCTGATATTTTTCTTGAATCCCTCTCATCAAGAGGTGTAGGATTGATCTAAAGATCATCCGATTCCAATAAGTATTCATGGAGTTATGAATTTATTTGCGTTATAAGACAATTCGTCGAAGTCGGCCAGCAACCAAATAAACCCCACATGTGCTCAACATTTTAGTATAAATAGAGGTGGCCTTCAAGTCATTTCAACACACTTGGGATCTCTTCCTCTCTCTAGTTGTCTTTGGCTTTTAGTAGGAGGAGAGATCCTAAGGAATAACGTTGCCTTGATCCAGAGGGCAAAAAGCCAAAACTGCCGGAAAAGCCGAAACTGCCTGAAAAGCCAAAAAAGCCGAAACTGCCAGAAAAGCCAGAAAAGTCGGAACTACCGGAAAAGCTAGAACTGCCAGAAAAGCCTAAAAAGCCAAAACTGACGGAACTATCGGAAAAGCCAAAAGAGTCTTAAAAGCCGGAAAAGTCGGAACTGCCAGAATTGCCGAAAAAGCCAGAACTGCCAGAACTGCCGAAAAAGCCGAAAATGCCAGAAATCTGAAACTGCCAGAAAAGCCACAACTATCAAAATTGTCGGAAAAGTCGAACTGCCAAAAAAGACAGAACTGCAGGAAAATCCAGAAAAGCCAGAAATGCCGGAAATGTCGGAAAAGCCGAAACTGCCAAAAAAGCCGAAAAAGCCGGAACTGCCGAAAAAGTCGGAATTGCAAGGACTGCCAAAACTGCCGAGAACAACCGAAACTATCGGAACTGCTGGGAACAACCGAAACTACCAGAACTGCCGAAACAGCCAAAGCATTTGTCTCCGAAGGAGAGCAACATGCAAGGGACGGCTAACTAACATGGGGACAGTTGTATGGTACTTAGCAGCAAATACACCAAGCATGCAATGTTACAGCTAGCATGCAAGGGACAATTAGCATGCAACAACAAGCATGCTAAGGACAACACACATGCTAGGGACAACAAGCAAGCAAGTTGCAGACAACACATAGGTCAGGATGGCAACATGGTGCAGCAATGGCACATAATGCAGTACAGTGATGGGTACAGTCATGATTAATGAAGCGTGATGAGATACAGCATTAAAAAAGTGATGATGGGTACAGCATGGTGCAGCGCGGTGAGGTGCAGCATGATGACGAAATGCAGCACAATGATAGGTGAAGGAGTCACCTTGGGAATTAGTTGAAGCAGCATGTCTTCAACTAATCTCATGTATCATCTTCTTAGAGATGATCTATGCTCTTATCTAGATAAGTCAAAGTGTTGACTTTTGTTGAAAACGTACTATCTCTCTCTCTCTCTCTGTTGCACTATTGAAGAACATATAAGAAGATGATCAAGGGTTTCCCCACATTGGGGTTTGTCCCTGCCTAGCGCCACATCTTGTGTCCTCTTGTCTTGGCTTATCTTCTGCGATTTATGTTTATGTTCTATCTGCAGTTTAATTTAATGCTGATGTGATTGCTAATCTGGAAAAGATATAGAACTAATTGTTAAAATTGAAATAAATTGCTTTAAGCATAGAACATACCTAAAATTAACATGGTTTCAGAGTTGAGGTGAAGACAATGCCCAAGCAAGAGTGAAAGAGCAATCACCGAAGACAGTTGGGAAAGGACAAAAGGATCAGTGGATTCCTCATCCCTCTTCAAGTTCACCAAGGGTGAAGTCGAAGCAGAGAATATTATCAGAATGGCACAATGGAATATGGCCTACCTAAAGATCACTTGATTGGAAGATCGGATCTCAGGGTGGAAGGAAAGGCAAATAACTAGTTCGGCCATTATGCGAAGGAATGTCTGAATGGCAGGGACACATCACTTGATGATGATAACAATCATTCCAGAGACATCTTCAATGATCAAAGGAATGACACGTAATGCAGATCATCAAGGAAATGGCTGACTCTTCATAGAAAGCAAGGAACCCCAGGTATGAAGAATCAAATGTTGTTTCTGATAAGATAAAGAAGCGTTATCTTGTATTGGCCCTCTCCTTCAGATTCTTTGGGAATCTCGCTTATAGATTGTAGTGCTTCAAGGCACTTCATCGAATAGATGGGTGCACTCTCTAATTTGGTAGAGATGGAAACAATCGTGGGATTATACTTGGAGTTTATGCCACCTATCCCAAAAAGGGTGTAGGGAATGTTAACTCTCAATTGAATAAGGGTAACTCGATTCATTTACAGAATCTCTTTTATATACCTTATCGCAAGAAGAACTTGGTGTCCATCTCGGAAATGGAAGTCAAAGGTTTCAGGGTGGCATTCATCAATGGAAAGGTACGTGTTAAAAAATATAATTTTCAAAGATGTTTTTTTCTCATGGGTTCAGGGTTGGCAATTTGTATCAAGTTGCAAGATGGTCCATTGGGGATCATGTCAATTGACATATCGCATCTATAACACCGGAGGTCTACCTATGGGCTGTAATATCCCTTTCCAGGAATATTTCTCAAATACCAGCGAACCCCAACCAGAAAAATGTACAAGTGGTATAATAGCCGGAAAACTCAGAGAGACGAAATAACTATAGTGCAGCAAACAACAATGTATACATGAAACGTAAACAAATACTCAAGAAATGCTAAGCCATTTTATTATACTGAGCAATAGAATGAGTACAAGAGGTGATCAGAAAGATGGCACCTCAACTTGCACAAGGCAAGTGAATAAATACACTCAAAATAGCAAAGGAATGGCCTCACACTGATCTGCGTCCCAGCTGCTGGAAAACTATCGTGTTGCTGCTGCAGGAAATCGAATGAGGATTTGGGGTTGTTCCCCTCCTCAAAAAAGACTGAAACTCTAGAATCGAACTCTAGTCAAGAAACACAGAAAAACCAGAAAGCTTTCCTGGAATGGCCGCCCCCAAAAATTACCCCCTTGGGGTTCTACGCAGTCTCTCAAGGCTCTGCGCTGCCACTAAATGAAACCCTCCAGAAATCTGCCTGAAACCTCTGCCAAATCCCTCCAATATACAAGGGTTGATCCCCTGCTCAATCTCCTAGCACAAATCCTACTACAAACCCTCAAGCCAAAACCCCTGCCAGAAAGAAATGCTTCATCCCTCCCAGTGCTGCGCAGTCCTCCAAGATGCTCAATCCTCCTGCCAGAAATGTTGATGGAACTACTGCCAAAATGATGATGGAAATACCTTGCCCGAGTAGGCACTCGAAGTCCCCCAGGGCTAAGGGTGAGATCTCTGAACGGAGACACTCAATGCACTAAACTGTGCTGCAGACTAGCTAAACAGCCAGCGTGCTCTAAGTCAAAGTGACTAGCTCAAATGCACATAACTGAATGATCAAAATGAGGGGGCTTCTCTCTCCTTTATAGCCTTTGCCTCTCTCAATCCCAAGGCTCACCTCCTCCAACATGATTCCCCTCTTGCCACGTGTTTGTTTCCTTCTGCACAGTCCCTCCAAGTGTCTGCATGGGCTCCATCTTTGCGTCCCCCTTTGGCCTCCTTGGCTACCCTTTAAGTCACAACGTTGTGCTATTAGGAAGTGACTTTTCTTCTAGAAGTGAGTTATGTCCCCTTTTCTCACTTTTTTATTTATAAATAACTATAGAAGGCAAAAATTGAGCAAAATCAAATATTCCAATTAGTCATGGCTAATTAGGAATATTACAAGGGCCCTACCTGATGTGAGTCAAATGGTGATAAGGATGTCTGAATTCAAATAGAGCATGAAGGTACATGTCTGAGATGTACCGAAGGAAAATCTTATAAGGGGACCATTTCCCTCATGCAACAGGGCCACAGGTTTGGAACAACCCGAGGAGTTTGAGATTCACAATCGGGAATCTCATGTATACAGGTGGAAGAAAGCCCTCTATGGCTTGAAGCAAAACACCCCGGGCGTAGTATGAGAGGATTGATAGTTGTCTAATGAAGCTAAGATTCACTAGGAGTGAAACCGATCCAAACCATTACCCGAAGGTTGTGGATGATAGATTTCTCATACCAGCACCTTATGAGGATGACCTATTTCTGATAGGTGCAGACCCTCTCATTTGCAAAAGTAAGAGGGAGTTGGATTCCGGATGTGGAATGATAAACTGCAAGCATGTGACTACCTCGAGGATCTTAACTTTCAAAAGTTATATGGTAGTGATGTCGAACCAAATTTGGGAAATGCCTCTGAGTTTCATAAACTCATTCGCGTTGATGTTCTTGGTGAACTTCCGTCCGGATATATTTTTGCAGTTAACATGGTGAGCTCATATTTGGTGGAGCCTCACTGGATTAGTGCCAAGAATCTTCTGAGATATCTTCGGGGCACAATCTCTCATGGATTGAGATACACTGCTAGAAATATGAAACTGCATGATTAGTTGCCGGGATGATTACTTCTCCCATGGCAACTGTGGAACAAGATGATTAGTTCTCCGGTGGGTCGGGATGATTAGTTCTCTCGTGGCAACTGTGGAACAGGATGATTAGTTATCCTATGGGCCAAGATAATTTGTTCTCCGTGGCGACTATGGAACAAGATGATTAGTTCTCCTGTGAACCAGGATGATTTGTTCTCCTGGCGACTGTGGAACGGGATGATTAGTTCTCCTGTGGGCCAGGATGATTAGTTCTCCGTGGCATCCACTGACAGGATGATTTGTTCTCCTGTGGACAAGATGATTAGATCTCCTGTCGAGGCATCCTACCCATGCAGTCTCGGACTCATGGGAAGTACCTCTCATCTTATCAATGAGCATGGAAATGAGGATAGGGACCATAGTAGTACTATCAATGGACGCACCATTGTATCTACCGTACTCCCTATGCTAGGATGACCTCCGTTGATCTGGGATCAGTATGAGTGGTTTGAGACACTCTCTTGTGACATTGATCTGGGATCAGTATGAGTGGTTCGAGACACTCTCTTGTGACATTGATCTGGGATCAATGAAACAGATCTGGGATCAGTATGAGTGGTTTGAGACACTCTCTTGTGATATTGATCTGGGATCAATAAAACTGACTTCGAGTCAGTAAGAGTGATGTGACACACTCTCTTCAGATGAAACTAACTTCGGGTCAATAGAGAATGGTATGAGACATTCTCGATCAATTCTTCTTCTTCATGGTTCAGCAGAGCAGAGAATAGCTTAGCAGATCAAAGCAGAGCAGAGCTCAGTAGATCAAAGCAGAGCATAGCAGTGCAGGGCACTGATGGCAGAGATAGTACAGTCGGACATATGGATCAACAGATGGAGTTCTCCCTAGTTGAGAGGGAGTGTTAAAATTGGCAACTGGGGCCAAACTCCATGTGGGTCATCTTATTTATCTAGATAAGTCAAAGTGTTGACTTCTATTGTAAACATACTATCTTTCTCTCTCTCTCTCTCTGTTGAACTATTGAAGTACATATAGGAAGAATTGATCAAGGGTTTCCCCACATTGGAGTTTGTCCCTGGCTAGCGCCACATCCTGTGTCCTCTTGTCTTGGAGTTCTCCCTAGTTGAGAGGGAGTGTTAAAATTGGCAACTAGGGCCAAACTCCATGTGGTTCATCTTATTTATCTAGATAAGTCAAAGTGTTGACTTCTGTTGTAAACATACTATCTCTCTCTCTCTCTCTCTCTGTTGAACTATTGAAGAACATATAAGAAGACTTGATCAAGGGTTTCCCCACATTGGGGTTTGTCCCTGGCTAGTGCCACATCTTGTGTCCTCTTGTCTTGGCTTGTCTTCTACGATTTATGTTTATGTTCTATCTGCAATTTACTTTAATGCTGATGTGATTGCTAATCTAGAAAAGATATGGAGCTAACTGTGAAAATTGAAATAAATTGCTCTAAGCATAGAACATACCTAAAATTAATATGGTTGGATGTGGGGTGGATCGAGGTGAGAGGGGATCTGAGGGCTCTTCCAAGGGGCCAAAGGGATTAGAGTTTATGAGAGATGATGGGATTTCTGCGTTAGGCGAGGGCGAGGAGGGATCAATAGCAGTTTGAGGCTGCGATGAGGGAGGGAGGGGTTGTTTGGTGAATGATTTTTTCCGTTTTACTTGTTCCCATTTATTTTATGGTTCTTCTGCATTTTCAGTTTCTTTCTTTTTTGAACATCTATTTGTGAAATGACTGTATTCATGACATACCTTGCATTTGAAGGGGATTTCTTCGTAGTCCAGTTGTTGTATATGCGTCCAATGATCGATTTTGATTTTTATTGCTTCCGCAAGGCCTTTCCCTAGGTCCACTTCTACGCAAATCCTGGCACATGCTTGCATGTTCTCCTTTGGTTCACATCTGTCTATGTATTTCCCCACTGCATTCCCAATGGCTTTTACTGATTTGTCTTCCTAGTAATGAAGAGGAAGGTGAGGTAATCTGACCCATACTGGCACAGCACTGGGTACATCTGTTTCAGGGTCAAAATCAGGGGTCCATTAGTTTAGATATAGTCCTTTCATGTCCATGAAGTATGGGCCATTCCTGAAGATTAAATCACGGTCTTCTTTTGTTTCAGAATGGAAGGTGTAGTACCCTCTTCCACAAAACCTTATGGATATTTTCCCATTGATTGACAAAGTCCAGTTTCTTTCCACCCATTTATGAACAGACTTGGGTGATGGCCATAAACTTGTGAACTGTCCAACCAAGCCACATTCTGCAAGGGACAACGCTGCTCGTTGAGGAAGAGTAGGAGGAAAGGAGACTTCAGGAATACCATCCAGTCTCTTGACAAACTTAGTTACCAATGGCCTGTTTTTTGGAGGTCCCATTGAAGAAATGAGGGATGCAAACGCGTTTGCAGTATCTTCAGGTTCCTGTTGGAGATCTGGAGGAGGCTCTCCATTTTCTGAAGAGTCCATTTGCTCAAATGGCGTAACAGGAGGCCGCTGGGAGGCGGTTATGGGCAGCGTGAGCCCAGGCTATGTCATGCAAATCGCACAACAGCAGGAGATTAGCTCTTCTTTTTTTACCCAAATGAAATGTTTGCTCTATGGATGAAGACTTAAAAAATAAACTTCTCCAGCGGGTCGATGGTTGTGTCGTCTATAATTTTGAGAATGTTACTGTTAGGCGACTTAATTTGCTTCATTATGGATAAAGCGAGCAGAGGCCTAGTGAAGCTTGCCACGGAGTGAAGTAAACGCTTTCCGCCGCAGAACGAAGAGGCGATTTATGTTTTTTGCCATCGAAAATATTTACTTTTGAGGAATTTTCGAATTTCTCTCAAAAACCATTTTTTATTAATCCAAAAATAAATATTTTGGATTAATTTCCTCAAAAATTTGACTTTGACTTGACCCCCAAAGTCCAAGGGCTCAATTTTTCTTAAAATATCCATTTTTGCCTTGGTGGGAGACCTCCAAAAATTGACTTATTTTTAACCCACGAATGTTTTGTTCATTTTCTACTTTGAGTAATTAATTTCTCTAGAATTAATATTGACTCTAAATTAATTAATTTTCTAGCTTAGAATTTAATTTTATTTTGCCAAAAAAATTAATTAATTGACACAAGGGATTAATTATTTTTCCACCCTCAAATACTTTAACCATGGTGTCTAATTGAGAAAGACCATGCACTAAAATATTTTTACATCAGATAATTACAAATTCAACCCTCAAAGGGAGAATACCCATTCATTATAGACCCTCATATTATTTACCCAATTCTATGACACAATATGATCTAGTAGACCAAGTGATCTGTAATAAAATAATTTAGCCAAAAAACTTAAGTTATTCCCAAATAACATTTACAATTGACTTGACTAAAAACACTAGGACTCACCTGAGACTTTGTCAATAAATTCCACCCTAGCTTTAGGGTTAAGCTAGAGAGAAAAACTCTACCGATTATTTGTGTTTAGAAACACACAACACGATGAGACGAAAAACCTCCTAGGATGAAATTCATCGCCAAAATCATAGGCTTACCTAGGTTGTTACATAATTAAACAGTCGTCCCAGCATCATTTACATTATAATTTGCAGAAATTGGGTTTACAATGACATAGGAACTGGCTCTCTGATGATTCTTAACTTTGAAACATTTTGATCACTGCTTCCCTGGACTTGTGACAAATAGGTACAACGAAACAATAATACATCAATAAAGATGCTCAAATGGCCTCTATAGTCAAATAAAAAAATCATGCTACAACAAATACTTACATAACATCAAAATCATTGCCCATATTGAGATTCTCATCAATATCATCCTCTAAGCAATAAAATAAGATTGAAAAATTTTAACATGCCTAATTAGTCATTTTGCTTGAGTGAAGGGTACATTTTTACTAAGGTCATGATAGAAAAGTTCAACAATCGAGGTACATAGAAGGCTTGGTGCTCTTAATTAATTCTCAGTTCCATACTCTCATACATCATACAATACAGTGGAAACATTGTAATCCTACTAATCCTAAAATCCTAAAAATTGTTAAGTCTACCAAATTTTGAATGGGATCTACAATTCTACTTTCTCCATATGAAATCAAACAAGGTTGGAACCACTCCCAAACATCATGAAACAATTAACGGTAATGTTAAAAATTTAAGTCTACTTTAAAAAATTAATATCACCATTAACTACTTGGGTATGTATCTCATGAGATGACTCATGGGAAATGAAAATAATATATTTCCCCTTGTTTGCTTAAAGGAAGACAATCACAATATCCTCTTAGGACGAAAAACCTCCTCGGATGAAATTCATCGCCAAAATGATAGGCTTACCTAGGTTGTTACATAATTAAGCAGTCGTCGTAGCATCATTTACATTATAATTTGCAGAAATTGGATTTACAATGACATAGGAACTGGCTCTCTGATGATTCTAAACTTTGAAACATTTTGATCACTGCTTCCCTGGACTTGTGACAAAATAGGTGCAACAAAACCATAATACATCAACAAAGACGCTCAAAATGGCCTATATAGTCAAATAAAAAGAACATGCTACAACAAATAGTTACATAACATCAAAATCATTGCCTATATTAAGATCCTCATCAATATCATCCTTTAAGAATTAAAATAAGATTGCAAAAGCTCAACATGCCTAATCAGTCATTTTGCTTGAGTGAAGGGTACATTTTTACTAGGGTCATGATAGAAAAGTTCAACAATCAAGGTACATAGAGGGCTTGGTGCTCTTAATTAATTGTCAGTTCCATACTCTCATACATCATAGAATACAGTGGAAACATTGCAATCCTACTAATCCTAAAATCCTAAAAATTGTGAAGTCTACTAAATTTTGAATGGGATCTACAATTCTACTTTCTCCATATGAAACCAAACAAGGTTGGAACCACTCCCAAACATCATGAAACAATTAATGGCAATGTTAAAAATTTAAGTCTACTTTAAAAAATTAATATCACCATTAACTACTCGGGTACGTATCTCATGAGATGACTCATGGGAAATGAAAATAATATATTTCCCCTTGTTTGCTTAATGGAAAACAATCACAATATCCTCAAAACTCAACCCCTAACTCACATTTAAAAAATGAGCATTAAATGACTAGGAATTTGGTTATAAGGTGATTATGACAGACGCCCACAGGGTGTAGAATAGACAATGACATGGTGTTCTATTAAGGCACTTTGTGGTGAAAAGGTCACCGGTTTGAAACTTCATGGGCAAAAATCCAACCATGCTAACGGCTCGTGTGGCCCACGCCGGGTCCGATCCCCGAGTGATTTTGACGGCTTAGATGCCCCTGGGTCGAGATTACTCAAGCCACAGGTCAGGCGTGCCAGTCATCTCAGGACTCACATTACCTAACAAACAAAAAAGGTGATAATGACAAAGACAAAGCGATAATTTCCAAATTATCATGATAATTACCTTAATTATCACGATAAATAGAAACTATCATGATAATTTCAAAATGACAAATTATCATGATATATACTAGCAATATTATAATCGAGGTCGATTATCGTGATACTTTGAATAATATCATGATAGGTGCAACATTGAATGCTTCTCCTATGTTCTACAACCTATTGTTAGTTCCACTTAGCATCGCTTTGAAATCTCCTTGTGCTCTCTCCATGTTGTCAAGGCAACTTTTGAGAGAATTTAAATCTTCCTTGTGGCTTCATAATTCCTTATTCATCTCATCATTGGGCCTTAGTTTTTTCTTTGACAACTCCATTATTTCTTAAATTAATAAAAAAAAATCACTATTTTGCATGGCTCTATATATATATTGCGAATAAAGTCGATTACACACAAGTCAAACTCCACAAACAAGGAAGACAACTAGTAAGATGACAACATGGGTGTATGGTGATAGGTTATATAGCTTATGGCAATTGTACGACGATTGTATAGCAACAACTAACACTTGTATAGTCCTCTACGTCTCTTTACTAACTCTAACACCAATTGTGGTGATCACAATCTAAATTGAATTTTTCAATTGGATATAAACACGAACAAATAAATAATGTATATGAAAAAATGAACATGTCTTACATTAGAATGGCCCTGAATTATCAATACAACTTGAAGAGAGGCCTTGTGCCTTTTCATTAAAAAGGTGTGTCTTTTATATTAAATTTATTATTTATCTTTCTTTCTATTATATTTACATAATAATTATATTATCCATCCCTATATTTCTTTATGTATATAACAAACTTCCATGATAGGGAAACATCAACAATAAAACAAAGGAGCCACAACAGAAATTTAAGCATCTTCTTATATAAAATACTTATTACATCCTAGTAACTTATTCCTAGTTGGGTAAGCATCCAAGCATTAATTGAAAGCCATTCCAAAGAGCTCTTTCCCCTACTAATTTTTCAAGGTGATCACTACAAGGGCAAGAGAATCAAAGGATATTCTACACAATTTTTCAAAACTGATTTTCAAATTTATAGTAAAAGTGTGATTATTTTGTTTCATTCCTTACCAGAGAGGAGCCTTGACATGGAACATGACTTATTATTTTGTCTCCAAATCTCTTTTTACAACTAAAGGCTCTAGGTAAGGGTGGTTTTTTTTGGGTCAGGCGGGAGGGGGAATCTCCATTTGAAAATCATTGCCCTCACTTTCCCTAGTGATATAAGGGCTATCGATTTGCACCATATCAAATTACCATTGTAAATAAGATGTCCTTTTTATCCCTAAGGATTAGCTCAATTGGTTGGTGCCATTGTTGGTGCATATCACCATGAAAATCCTCATCAACGCTCCCTGCCTTCCCCCCCCCAACTACACCAAAGTATGCCATGGAAATGAACACTATAGGAGAATAATTGTCTATTGTGTTTAATGTCATCATGAAAGCAAAATAGACATGCAAAATCTCAAGGCGTAGACATGCAAAATATCATCATGATGCCACCAATCATGCTAATGTTGCATGAAACCATAGATTACTCCACCAAAAGAACAAGTAATATGCAAGAAGTCCAAAGGAGGTGAGCATTGTGTTGCATGATCCTTCCCCCCACTCCCAAGGATCCAAGGACAAAACCGCGTCTTGTACAGATCCTTGGGAGATGCTTCGGTGGAACTGCAGATCCAAAAATCGGAACTGTGATTCTGCCGGATTGGGTCGATTCATAGAAATCCAAAATCGAGCGGGCGTGATCTGCGATTCCGGATTTCAAACCTGCACATCTGGACAAGGATCTGTGGAGGATCAGGCAAGGATCTTGGTGGATCTGAAGCAGATCCGAGGGCCGACGAGCAGTTCTGCAGCGGCCCACCTTTTTTCTTTTTTTTTTTCTTTTTTTTCGGTGCTTTAACTTGGGTTGGAGGTGGGTTTATGGTGAGTTAGGGAAAGGATAAATGGGGTTAAAAGGCATTTCCCCCTCTCTTTTTCTCATTGTTGCATCTTTGGAGAGCTTGTAGAAGGGAGGCTTGAGGAGAGCTTCGAGGAGTGAAGGAGGAGGAGCTTGGCAGAGTAAAGAAGGGTTGCCATCTACAAGAGCTAAAGAGGTAAGTGCAAACCCCAAAATCCCTCGTTTTGCCATTGTTTGTATTTGTTCTCCTCCCTCTCCTACTCTTTCCCATTCTTTCTTCTAGCTCATTTCATTGCAGGTTGTCCATCTATATTCATAATCCAAAATAGTATTCTTTTGGCTTATATGTATCATTCCACTTTTGGTTTTCATGATGGTGTTGGGGAGTAGGAATAGAAGGGAAGAAGAAGAGGATAGTGGTCCCCATATGAGCGATCAAATGTATAATGAGGAGAAAGGGTTTGATGAAGAAGGGAATGAAGAGGACACTTAAATGCAAGAAGCGAAAGCATTAACACCCTTGTAGAATTATGTGACCAAACTTGGAGGGGGAAAAGGTCGTGGAAGCTACAAGTTGTGTGCCCTCATAGCTATCATGGAGGAAAACAACCATATAGTGGTTCATATACCCGTGCGAGGTGGCATCTTTGTGGGGTGATGGATAGTGATGAGAAAAAGGGTCTCGTGGGGATAGCAATTTTCCCTAAGGTTTCAATAGAACAAAGAAGAAAATACGTCTTGTTGACCACTGGAGTGGCACCTGATGATTATACGAAAACTCCATGCCCAAGGATGATCCAGAGGACACTTGTACCATCAGATATCATTAGTCAACAGAGTTTTTTAACTCTACTTCTATCTTCTCATCATCTTTCTTGTACCCAAATTCCACACCGTACAAGGAATTGTAAAAAGTGATACTAGTAATAATGAGTTTTGAGTCTAAACAGGCCTGAGATGTTGGGACTCAATCAGCAAACAAGTACACCTTGGAGTGTTTTTTTATCTGATTAATTATACCTTCTTTTTCAGAGGCGGATAATTTTCTAGTTTTTTTCACTCACGTTTTACCCCAAAGCTGGGGTTTGAAGGTTGAGCCCCTAACACATCTTAGTGTCTAAAGTCGATGTATATTACCATACTAGATCACACAAAAAAATTTGTGGAATTTGGTTAGGTCTAGGTAGTTATTTTTTAATTTTTTAAATTTACCGCAGGTCAAGAATTGCAACTAAAATTGTATTTAAATTGTAATAAGTGTAATCTAGAGAACTTGTATGGGGTATGAATAATCAAAATTTTACCTCTCACCCTCAACTTTCTACTATGACACACTTTGAGGGGTTCATAATGTGTTTTGGACCCTCAAAACCCACTTTTCCTAAGTTTAGTGGAAAATCTGACAATCAATTAAGTCAGAAATTAAATAAATGCAGAAAAATAAATATCCACACATGCTAAATGTTGTGGAAATGAGGTGGAAAATTATGGGGGAGTTAAAGTGAAGTCCCAATGTGATGTGGACTCCTAAAATCAAGGAAAGGTATGCTCAAATAAAATCAAATTTCTGGCATTAAATGAAAAAACTACTTGAAAATTCGAATTTGTGAAGTTATTGCACATTTGGGAGGATTTGGGAGAATATTTGGTGGAGATTTTTGTGGGAAATTGTCCCCACATGGATTACCATCCATATACACTTGTCATTCCACCATAAAATTTGAATTTGGCACATAAGGGACGAAGAAAATGATGTCCACTTGCCAAAATTCGATTTTTACACTTGGCATTGGAGCTTCATTCAACAAATTCGAATTTCTCTTCGGGATTGTCACCTCATGCCACTTGTTTAATCACTTCTAGATTGGGATTGGCTCCAATGCCATTTGTCATTGTCATTCTTCATTGGGATTTGCTCCCAACTCTTTATATAATAGAGCCATGGGCTCTCACATTCGAATAATATTGTTACTAGCTATTGTGCTTGCTGAAGCGTTGTTGCCTTGTACACTTTCAGAAATATCAATAAAGACTTTGGGGTTTCATTCATGAGATGTTCCTCATTTTCGAGTGTGATGAATTGTTGAGCATTGGTATAATTCGTTTTACTCATGCTTTGATCTAATTTGCTTCCATATGCTCTTGTAGATTTGTTAATGTAGAGCTATCTTGCATTGACATTTAATTTAGAAGTATGCTCTAGGTATAGAATGCTCTAGTTGGTTTTAAATAAATCTCTAGGGTTTCTTATCATTGTTTATTGCTAAATCTATATGGAACTAATTCTTGATTGAAGTTTTGTAGAGGAAACATCTTGTTGGGATTACAGAATCAAGCGTGAGGTGAAGTCTTTGGAGAGACCAACCCACTCTTGATACATTCTTAAAAGAGCTCTCATTTGTTCTTTGAACCTTCATAGTCTTATCTTACAAAGTGTTTTTGCAGGGATTTTGACACATAGCTTGTACACAAGCCGAGAACTTCTAAATTTAAATCTCTTTTAAAAAAAACATTATACTTCATTTCTTTCAGTTGCTATCTAAGAGCTTGAAGATGGCTAAGCAAAGACGAGAGTTTACTCTCACTCTTTAGCTTAGCCTTTTGTAAATTATAATTGTACATATACATTTTATCTTGTTGATTTTTCCATTAATACTTAACTTATTTTGCAGTCATTGTTTGGATTGTTTGTTAACTCTTGTGTGGCGGATTTTGAAGAGCAACTTCCTACAACATCTAACAAGTGTTTGTAGGACCTTTGGCAAGTGTTGGGGGTTCGATTTCCAAGGATGTCGTGACCCCTTTTGAGGGTTATTTTGGCCAAGTCAAGTTCACTAAAGGGCTGCCCATTTTCCTCTTTAAGCCATGGGCATTTGGAGGAAACTCACACCTTGTTTCCCTTGCATAAGTTTTGTGTCTTGTCACTACTTTTTCAAGAAAGGAGGTCTAGTGTCCAAGTTTCAAGCAATTATTGTGAGGACTCTCCTTGAAGTACAGTTGAGAACTTTGAAGGGCCCTCTTCTCATTGTAATATTAATAAAAGATCTAACTTGCTTGTGGGAGCTTAGGATTTCTCCCATGGTATCCTATCTCCCCATTTAGAGAGAGGCTTCTCTTGGGTGGATTGACATTTGCATGGTTTAAGCTTTCATACTTCATTCACTTACAAGGATGCTTTAATTGGGAATTAACACAACCTCACTATCCCATTTCATTAAGTTAAAGTTTGTTACAATTTCATTTGAGCTTTGCATTTTCTTTCTCATTGTTGCTTGGAGCTACAAGTTTACACTTTACTTTGGGCAATTCATCCTTTACATGCAAGCATTTTATATTCTTAACAAACTTTGATTCGTTTCCATTTATCTTGGTAAATTGTTCTATGAGCACTTGAATACGTGTTTCAATTTTATGCTACATTGTTATCTTGAATATTGGAGCAATTTATTGTCATTGTCTATTTGAAAAAAAATTTACTTTCAAACAAATTACTTGTATCATTTTAATTCATTGATGAAGCACATGTAACACTTGTAAGCTAATTTTATTCCTCCAATTGAAGTTATAATTGCAACTTACATTGAACATTATTTCATTTTCAAGCATTGCAAATCAATCTCTTTGAGGCATTTGCATGTATCATTTTTTAATTTGGAGAATTAACACATTTTGCATTTCATCTAGGCATTTTAATGTAGGAAGGCCCCAAGCCTCATCAAAATTTTACCTCCAACATAAATTGGTTGAAGTAGACATCTTAGGGATCCTCTACTCCTCTATTGACTCCTCACTGTGAAATCCATATCACTGGGCAAGGGTGAAGTCTGAGGATTGAAGAGTTAAATTGTAATCTTGTTGTAGAGTTAATTAATAAAATTAACCAAGAGCACTTTCTTTACATTTACTTTGCTTGTTTCATGTTTCATGTCTAATTGCATATTGATGTCTTGGTTTAGCACTTCCTTTCTTTTACATTTCCAAGTTAATTACTAATTTTTGGGTTTTGGCAAGATATGTTTCACATGTTTTAATTTATAAAGTTGATTATCTCAAAAGCATTTTGTATCTTACATATCTTGTGCTAACAATTCTTATTTACATTTCAGGGTTACTTTGTTTTCTCTTTTGAGAGCATTGCATTTTACTTTGAGCAAATATATCTTTAAATTGTTGAGCAAATTCCTTATAAGGCACTGGTTTTATGGTTTTTAATCATATTAATGATTGGCGTTGTTATTTCAAGTTGCTCACTTCATATTTGCCCATAAATCCTTAGTGTGAAGGCTTTTCTCACTAACTTGTAAGTAGGTCTAGGCGGCAGGGTTAACACGTCCAAATAGAGGAGGATGCACAAAAGAAAACAAAAAACAAAAAAACTCGTTTTGAATCAAGTGCAACCTCTAGATTTGGTAGTTCATCTCCTCATGGTACTTTTGCAACCTCTGAAAATAGAAAAACAATAGCAAGTTTCTTGAATGTTGGTGGGAGGGATGATGTGGATGGAAAGGTGGTCTGGTTTCTTTGTGTTTGCGGTGTACCATTCAATTTGCTTCACTCTCCCTATTGGCATGATATGGTTAAGGGCATCAATGAAGCCCCAAAAGGATACAAGAGCCCCATTATGAGAAAGCCAGAACTATGCTATCAAAAAGAGAAAAAGCAAAGGTTCAAAGGGCTTTAACACTTTTGACAAATGAGTGGGTGGATTGTGGGGTATCCATTGTATCAGATGGTCAGACAAATGTTAGAAACCAACATTTGATAAATGTTCTTGGTGTTTCTGCCAGCAGTGCAATTTTTCTTGCAAGTCATGACTCCTCCTCCATCAGTGCAACTTCCCAAAACATTGCAGATCTCCTATTGAAATCAATCAAAGATGTTGGTCCTAATAATGTGGTTCAAGTGATCATTAATAATGCAACAAATGGTAAGGTAGCAAGAAAAATTATTGAGCGTACTCATCTAGACATCTTTTGGTCTAGGTGTTTGGTGCACACATTGAACCTTTTGATGCATGATATTGTGAAGCATAAAGAATGTGGATGGATTAACGAGCTTTACAAGAAAGGGAAGCAACTCACTAAATTTATCACCAGACATACAAGGGTAAACTACTTTTATGGCACTTACTCCAAGTTGCAGTTGTTTAAACTTTCAAAAACAAAATTTGCAAGTTATCACCTCACCTTTAGGCAACTAGAGAAGGTGAGACAAGCTTTAACTAATATGGTGACCTTTGAATCATGGGATAACATTAACATTGATAGAGATGGTGCTAATGTAGTCAAGGGCACTATTCTTGACAGTTACTTTTGGTCACAGATTAAATATGTTTTGCAATTCACCAAACTAATTTATTACATGATCAAGTTTGAAGATTCAAATTGGCCAATAACTGGGGAGGCGTATGAGTAGATGGATAACATGTTGGGGAGCATTAAAGACATTGTTGAGCCTAGAGATATCACATTGTACAATTATATTTGTGCAAAGGTGGAAAAATGATGGGAAATGCCAAACATTCCATTGCATGCCTTAACATATGTTCTGACATCTAAATACTATCATCCATCATGGCTTTCAACACTAACACCTGGGGGGAGCAAGATAAAACCACACCTAGATCCAGAGATTCTATCTGGTTATATGAAAGCATTGGATAAATGTTGATGAGGAGGAGTATGTCATGCTATAGAAACAATTGAGAAACTATACGCTTGGCACTGGTCCATTTGGGAGCAATGATGCAATTAGAGATCGAGGGAATTTCTCTTCTTTTGAGTAGTGGAACATACATGGAGGTGGTACTCCACTTCTACAAACTTTGGCATTACGAGTGCTATCACAAGTGGTAAACACTTCTTCTGCAGAGAGGTGTTAGAGCTCTTATTCTTTCATCCACAATGTTAATAGGAACAAGTTAAATTTAGACCAAGCAGCGAGCTCAGTTTATGTTCACTACAACTTGTGATTATTGTCCCATTATTGTGACAATGCAAAGACTAATAAAGACCTTAAGCTTTGGGACAAAAATCCAGAGGAGGCAAATTTGGAGGATGGAATGTTCTTATTAGAGCAAATGGAGGATGCTCTTATCCAAGACGATGATGAGCAAGTTGAGATGCCACCCCCATCCGGTCTCATGTTTCCCAGGTTCCATGCTTCAACACCAATAGCAGGGGCTTCATCTTCATCAATTCCACTGCCACAACTTCCACAGCCACCATCTTCTTCACTACCACCACGTGGAGGCTCACATACGATTCGTGGTGGAAGGAAGAGAGATTAGCAGATATATTCACAGTTTACTACTTTTGTCATAGATTAGACTTGTAGTCTTGTTGTGAATTTGAACTTTTCTGTCTCACTCTTCCTAGTTCAGTGCGTACTTGGTGGTGGCCAAGGGGCCTATTTTGTAAACATTATTATTCGAATTTTGGACATGAATCATGTTGACGATGGCTCACTTGATAGATAAGTTATTTGAATGTTTTATGATTTTACCTTCTAAATGTTTTATGTTTTATGTTTTATGATATGCTTAAAAATTTGATGTATGTTTGTAATTACTAGAACCTAGATGGTTGATGTTCAAATAATTAATCATTGATGTACAATGGATGCAATATATATCTTGTTTATGTACAAATATGCATGTCTTCATATCTTCTACAACTAATTTGGTATCTTGGATATTTTTTAATATAAATGCAAAAAATATAGAAAATAAATTAATAAAAAATAAAAATGATATATATATATATATATGGTATATGTGTGTGTGTGGTGTGGAAAAAGTCGAAGTCAAGATTAATTCAGCAAGGGTTCAAAAGTTGAAAAACTCGTTAAAGTCGGGAGTTTTTTGAAAAAGTCGGCAAAATCAAAAAAACACAAAATTATTCATTTTTATTTTTATTTTTATTTTAACATCTAGAGTATCCACAACATCAAATAAATGCATTTCCACATAAACATGTAAAGAAAGCTAATATATAATATGTATATGAAGTCTAGTGCTACATCACATATCAAAGTAGTGAATCAACTCCTGAATCTTGAGTCCTATTTGAATCTCACTCTCAAGAGTCAAAATATCAACAAAAAATATAATAAATGCATATCATGAGTCATCTAAAAGTCATCAAGTAATCAGTCACTGAGATCCTCTTCCCCTTTTACGGGAATAGGGAATGGCTTTGCCTTTTCCTCTAGAGGAAGAAGGCCCTGCCCCTGGGGATACAAATGGACTCAATCGTCCTCTAGAAGCTGATGGAAGAGGTGGCCTCTATCCTATGCTGCTGCTGCCCATCCTAGATGGTGTCACCTCCTCCTCATCATCCTCAACCAGCTCTGCCTCCTACCCCTGATGTTGCTCCTCCTCCTCTACCTCTGGCTCTCCCTCCCCTGCAACTGCTACATCCTCTAGATCCACACCTAACCAATCCGGGATCGAGTCCGTGATCGGCCTCTCAGTCTCGACCCTCCATGCAGTGGTGGTATCAATATTGTCCAATGAGATGGCTTCCACATCAGTAGGTGTCTGAAGTTGTCTCACCCACAATTGAAGATTGTAGTAGACGTAGACCATGTCATTGAGGCGTTGGGACTCCAATCTATATTAGGGTCATAAATTGTAAATTAGTAATTAGAAAATTTAAATATTAAAAATAATCAAATGAATTCAAATACACTCCAGTAATTTTTACTTGTTGCACTTTTTGTTGTGTATTTTGTCAAATACACTCCAGTTGCGCTCACACCCAAAGGAACTGCATGTTTGGTTGAACACTCGAATGGCAAGCTTTTGGAGATGGGGTGCTCTAGCACCATAGCTTGTCCACAAGCATCTACAAGTTAAAAGAAAAATGAGAAACATAAAAAAAACACATTGAAATTCTAAACTTGAAAGTTTGAAACAAACTGAAGCTTACTTGGCATTTTGGTCGTCCTATTCTTAATAGCATGGTAAAACCAAATATGCCACCTCCCATCCTATAGACCTCCATTACTTTAGAAATATCTTCACGTTCTTGCTCAGATGACACCATCCTCTCGACACAAGTGAAGAATCCATCCATCACCTCGGCATCAAATCTGAAACCACAGACATAAGAAAATGTGGGGTTGAGGTAGATACTTGCAGCATGAATGGGGCGATGGAAGGCATTGTTCCATCGCTCATCAATCACTCTCCATATGACCTATTGTTTCTCTAACCCCTCTCCCTTATCTTCATAATAAGCACGAACGGCTTCTTTGGCCCTATCCATGGCCTCATACAAGTAGCCCATTGCGTGCTCGTCTCCATCAACCAACCGAAGAACCCTTACCAAAGGTTCTAAAATGGCACACACCTCCTCTACTCCTGCCCAAAAGCTCTGATCATATGAAACTAGTCTACATATGCCCTCTCCCTCTAGTTTGTGGCTAATAGATAAAGCACGTCAATCCGCTGAAAGAAGCATGCTCTTCACATCCCACATAGAATTCAACAAAGACTGAAGAGATATGAAAGTAGTGGCTAATCGTGTAATCGCAAGACGCACCAACTATTTGTTTTTGGTGTATTTTCTCATCAAGCTAAGCACAAATGCATGATTATATATAAATTTGGTTATGCTCCTGGATGATTCAACAATATCCCTCATAATAGGAATCTTACCTATATCCTCCAACATCAAGTCAATGCAATGAGCAGCACAAGGTGTCCAAAACAAGTTAGGATACCTCTCTATAAGCAACTTGCCAGCTGCAACATAATTTGTAGCGTTGTCCGTTATGACTTGGACAACATTGCTTGGGCCTACTTCCTGAATGAAGATGTCCAACAACTCACATAATGTGCGTGCATCTTTAATGTGTGCAAATGCATCAACAGATTTCATAAACATTGTCCCCTTGGGACAACTAACCAAGAAGTTAAGAAGGGTCCTACCCTTCTAGTCAGTCCAACCATCTGACATGACTGTGCATCCAGTTTGTTCCCATGATGCCCTAAACTCCTCTAATCTAGAAGTGCAATCAATCTTTTCATCTTGAAGAAGAGGTCCTCTCAATTCTGCAAAGGTGGGGGCTTTGTACCCTGGGTCAACGACAGCAACAGCATCAAACATAAGCTAATAAAATGGGTTTGTCTTGGCAATGTTGAAAGGAACATCACTCCATAGAAGACACTTACTGACCAACCTGTCACCTTCTACCTTTTCCTCTTTTTTAATTGTTGATTTCATGTCAGGTTGTGCACCAGCTGTGGTTCTAGGAACAAAAAAAGATGAGATAGATGAGGGGTTGGGAACTATGGGTGAGGAAGGTGATGTTGAAGAACTACTGCCACTCTCAATTCCCCCCACTCTTGAGGCCCCTACAAGTTGGAATTTTAGTGTTGCCCTAGTGTCTTTTGCCTCCTCTTTATCCATCAATGATTGAATGGCCCGTCAGATGATTTCTGGAGTTGTATTTGGGCAAAGGTCAACATTTTGCCTCGGAGTTTGCCCCAAATGGAATTTTAATCTGTTGATACCTCCTGACATATGCTTGCCACACAACTTGCAAGTCAAACACATTCTATTGATCCCCCAGATTCGTGTATAGTATCAAGTTCACCATATTCCCACATAGGGTTCAAAAAAATTCTTAAATAGTAGATTTGAAAGAACCTAACATGCAGGATATGGGAGTGAAAAACCGCTGAGGTGGTTATCCGCATTATAAAAATATACAACATAGTTTGCCGAAATGTGATGGTTTGAATGTCAAACCACTAAGTGGATATTTTTCTTGGCGAACCAGTGCCACGTGGCTGTAGCTTTGGATGGGCAGTGACCAGAAACTAATAAAGGACGTCTCACCATTTTTGGTAGAGAACGTGAGGGCAAGGCTCTACGTCCTCCTCCCAAACAGAAATTTCAGTGCAGTCTCCAAGTCCCTGGGGGCAAGGAAACGTAGGCGACGTGTCCGGACAAGTCCCTTGAAAAGTTGCCTTGCCGTTAAATTTCCGCTAAATTTATTTAACACAATAGAAAGTAGCCCCAATTCAGGCAAATTCTTTCCAGGGAGACAAGTCCCTTGAAAAATTGCCTTGCCGCTAAATTTCCGCTAAATTTATTTAATACGGTAGAAAGTAGCCCCATCTCAGGCAAATTATTTCATACTTTTGATGTACAACCGTGGAAATCTACTGAGGCCACAAATGTTATTTTTTTAGGAATGGGGGCAAATTTTCTTTTAAATCTGTTTATAGGGGTAGGAGTAGGAGTGGGAGTGTTTGAATTGTTTTTTAATGCGGAAATAGATTCAGCATTATTGAAAACTCTTTGAACACCTAAAATTACCTACTTTTCCAAAATTTCGAACTAAATTTTTGAGAAAAATCATACAGGATTTTCCACTATGTATGGCCTGGGTAGACTATTCTGTTATGGAAATGGAGAAACTCGTTCACTCTAAGGTGACCTGACTAAAAATATTTACACTCGGTCATTATCAAAAATGAGTGAATCTTCGCATTAACAAAATCAATGACGGAAGTCTGAAGGTAATTGAATTTCAGCAGAAAATCACCATGAGTGAGCAAGTTCCAGGAATTTCATAAAAAACAGAAATTATGCCCAAAAGGATAAGGGGGAGCAGAGGTGGCAGGTACATGAATGAAAAGTTGCTCGTTATAGGCAAACAATGAATGAAGGAAGAGTCTAGGAATCCGATAACTTACAGCTTTATCAGGGTCCCATGAGCCAACAAGGGGCGCAGAGCCATAGACATGAGGAATAAGGTCTCTATTGATCTTGGAGAACTCCATCTTGAGTGAGACATAAAGTTGCCCCCCTGCATTTTCAAGCCCTTCTTCTTCTCCTGCGTTTTCAAGGCAGTTATCTGAGGCCTTTGACCCACCAGCACCCATGGTAGGACTAGGTGATTCAAATCCCTTCTTTTCTCTGACAATTGAATTGGTCTAGGCTGCCTTCTGTGATATACAGACTAAAAAGACTTTCATATAAACGAAAAGAGGATGAAGGAATTTTCGTCGTGATGAAGATAAGATCAGGCGATAGTCAGCATTACAGGAAATCCGTTTGATGTAGGGTGAGTTTGTTGATTACGGTCGTAGTCAGTCTTTTGTGGCCTTCCGCTGCTGCGCATCCTACGATCATGCCGTAAGCAACCACTTGTGGTCTTCCTCTACTGCGCATTATATAATTAGCCTTCCCCTCGTATATATACACACTAGATAAGGTAATGATCTAAATTGTTTTTTCATCTGAGATTGGGTGGTGGTTTACGAGGCTATTTTATGGACAAATTGTTTTTCATATGACATTGGTTGGTAGTTTACTAGGTTATTTTATGGACAAATTGATTTTCCATTTGTTTGATGTATGATATATTTGGTTTTTTTTGTGAAGCTTCAAAATAAATGCTTCCAGTTTCTTGACAAACTTCTCACTAAATAGATTATCCCAAGAGCTAGCTACGAGCATATTTGAATTATTTTTCTTGTTGTCTTTTGAAGGCCTCATGTTCTAAAATGAAATGTTTTTTGTTTCCACTTTTCCAGAAGAACAAAAAATTTATATGCTATGTTCCCCTCCTCCCTTTGTATAGGGTGAGCGGACCCATCTTCTAACCCACTCTCAGAATAAGCATCTCAATCTCTTATAGTTGAGCGGAATATATTTTTATATTAAAATATAATATTAAGGGTGATTTTTTTATTTTTCATTATGTGGTTTCAAAATAAAAGTCAAAATAGTCTTAATTATATTTTTTTGTTGGTTGATATATAAACAAGAGTTATCATTGTTTAAGTTTAACTTGAGTAGTTATGGGATGATGTGTTACCCTCCTCACCTAAGTTGGCTTTCAGACATGTTATTGAGTTGGCCTTTATGCTATGAAGAATCTAGGGTTTACGATAGGTATCATTCTCAAAATGAGAGAAAGTGTGTGGGGTTTTCCTATAGATACATTATTTGGAAAAATGAGGCAAAGAGGGAGAGAGAGAGAGACAACCCCAAACCTATAAGACAAATATAGTCATGAAAAGTAAACAAAGCTTTAACACAAAAAAGCATAAACATATCTAGACTTTAGAGGTATTATATCTACTTAGCTAAAAGAAGTGTTTAGAATTTCTCTAGAAGATCTCATCTTAGTAAAATGCAAAATTGCATCTCAAGGACACTCTCTAAGGGTCAAGTCATATTGATTCAGCATTATTTGAAACCGTGGGTTTAAAATTTTCCTAATCTTAAGCCATTAATTGCTTGGTCAATCCAAATCCTATAGAACCTATCATTGATATGCATGGTTTTGTTTTTAGTGCTAACTCTGAACTCTCAAATCCATTTGTTTGTGCTTTCATAATTCTACTTCACAAGTTTGCCTAGCATTTCCATTTTCAAGTCGACTATGTTTTGTAGAACAAGCATCACTTAGTGCATCTTCGTGTGCATCTATTCCATGACATCTACAATGGCCTCCTTGTTCCCCCGTATCAAGCATTGACTCCCAATCTAGAGCTAACGGCCCCTACATCACTTTATTTTCCTCCTTTAATTGTTCAAATATAATCATCAATAAATTATGTTTTTTACCCCTCACATGGAATTGATTTTCTACCTCAACAAATCTCATTGTACTCAAAGTTTGAGCAAGGTAATGAAACTATTCAAGGAAAATAACCACTCTCATGCACAAAGCCTAGGGCTCCACCCCAATAAGACTAGGCGAATAGTTGAGACACAATGTAGATATGTGGGGTGGTGGGATGTATTGTACCTTAAAGATATTCTTGACTATATTTTTGGTAAATATGCCTTTGTTCCTAAAATAAATTCTTGTGTGACCCTCTACCCCTAAGGTTCACTTAGGCAAAGCAGGGAGAGTAAGCGAGCATAAGTTAGCCTAAGGGGCTTGTTGGGTACAACACACCCTAAAAGAATTATTTTTGGGGTACCATTTTAATATTTGTAGTGTAATACTAATGTCATGTAGTTTAAGAAATCCCACCTTCATAGACTTCATACATTTTATTTAGCTATTTTGCACATTGCTTTGTCTTAGCAAAAAAACCAAAAAAAATCCTAAGATCAATAAAATTCTAAAAATGTAATATTCCATGGAAAAAAAAACAAAAAAAAAACATATATAACAAGGAAAAACACACGCACAGGACTATTTTGCAATTCATTGATGCCTATTAGGAGTTTGGGCAAAAGTATTAAAGTGGTAGTTTTTCTCCAGTCATTGACACCAAAAGAGGAATCGTCGATAAGTTTGTTGGGGATTGACCAAAAATTGTCCATGGGTTAGTTTTTCCTATAGCATTGATAAGTTATCGAGGGTGTGTCCAAAGGTGCATCATAAGGAGTTCCCCTCAAGAGGTCTACATTTTTGTCAAGCATTGATAGTTTTTTGGATGTCCAAGTTTTTTCCTGAACACCAATAGATAGAGATCGAGGGCTTTGCATAGGGTTGATAGTCTGAGGGTCACATCTTTTTTCCAAGCATCAATAGGCTTTTGAGGTCTAGAGTTTTGATGAATGTTGATAGTCTTTAAGAGGTTTAAATATTTTGTCAAGCGCCAATAAAATCTCTAGTAATTCATCATTTCTTTTGAACACCGATAAAACTCGAAGGTCCATAAAAGGGTTTGGTTATGTTCAATTTATCATTAGGTCTTGATAAGCAAATAGAAGTGGACTTATCACTTTCAAAGGTGTCCTAAAAGTTATCAAGATGAAGATTTTTTTGAGTGTCGATAATCAATCAAGCTTTGTAAAGAAGTATCGATGCAATCGTTTTCTCCAAGAATATCCTAGGATATTCTCATTGGGGTTTTTCTAAAAGGAGTCAGAATAATGATTTTAAGGGTTCCAATACACTTTTCCACTGAGTCATGAAAGCAAAGTGAAGTGCATCTATGATGAAGTTCCAAAATGGATATAAAATTACCTTTTTCTTGCCACTGGAAAAGGAAGCTTATTTTAATATGAATTTATATAATCAACCATAATGATGAATATTTTACTCCTGTAACCGCTTAGATTTGGACCTTTGTCCCTTAAATTCAAAATCATATGGTTGATTTATTCACTTTGCTTTGTTTTCTAAATGATTAGTGTTTATGGTTGGTTCTGCTCTGAAATTGTTGTGTCACTTAGCATATCAACTATGAGTATAATTTGCATTTGTGCTATGGTTTCATATCTTCTTATCTTTGATGTGCAGCTTAATCATGTTCAATTACGCTAATATCGAGTGTTTATAGGTTTCAATAACTCCATATCATCATTGATCAATACAATTAAATTATGTGAAGGGTATCACCGGAATGGAAAGTTTTCATGCTAATGTGTTGTTGGATGGTCTTATTATTAGTACAATGCTACCAAGGAGAACCTTCATTCCCAAAGCACCAAAAAGAAGAGGGAACGAGATAGGGAATCATCTAGTCTGGTGTCAATGGAAAGTTTGGAACCAATAAAAAGCATAAAACTAGTAGTCCTATTACCCTCAAGAAGGTGTTTATAATCCAGATTTATGAAGGAATAAAATGAAATATAGTTTTAATCAACAACACAGATACAACAAAACATAACTTCAATTAATAAATAACAACTACTGAAAATTGTCGACATGCAGAAAAGAAACCAACTAGCTCGAGCGATGGTAACTTATATTTGAGAAGAGATGTGACAGCTACATGTTATATGAATTGTGTTACAATGAGCCTCAGGGGCATTTTTATCATTAAGAAACAATGGAAAACCCTAAACATCCAAAAACCTAACCCTAGAAGATGAAGCACCAAAAGCTTATGGGCCCTGTTGGGGTTAGTTGGAACGTCAACTTTCTAGGGTTCTAATTTTGGCATATGATCTCTGTTTGGCACGCACGATACCTCGTTTGAAAGATCTATCTAAGTACAACAAATTTCAACTACAAAAGAACATTATCCTCTCATTTTCCCATTTCTCAAAAAATGTTGGTTAGGGCCTCAAAACGACTCCATAAGTTTAGGACCTGAAAAACTGCCAAAAATATAAAAGTGTCGAAATAAGAAATTGTTCTAGAAATTAGGAACTGAAAGGAAACAATGCTTGGGGTCCAAGTGGAATAGACGCGTGGCCACCAATATCCACCTGGATCAATCCCCCCCCTTAGGAAGCAATGGGATCCATTGCATTGAGTGCCTCCATAAGATGCAGAAACTTCGACTGATTTTGGTCCCTAGTGAGCCACTTGCCTTGGTTTAGGAGTTGGCTGGCTTTGACAACCCGATATAGTTGGATCCTCTGTTGGTGAGTGTTCTTAATTTGCGTGTCAATGATCTAATCAACCGTGGCATGTTCAATGCAATTTCGGTTGAGCTCTGTTGGTGTCAGCTACTCAGCAATGTATGATGTGTCCAACAATGGTGGAAAGTATGGCCGAAGGCGGTCCACATTAAATATTGGGTGCATGCCAAGGAATGGGGGAATATGTAGCTCGAAATCATTGTCACTCACAACCTTTGTGATGGTGTAAGGCCCATATCAAAGTGGTCAAAGCTTTCAATGGGCTCTTGTAAGTTGTTCCTTCTGTAAATACAACCAAATTTTGTCACCCACTTGAAACTTATGTGAAACCCGATGTTGAGCACGATGTTGTTTTTACTTGGCATTGGCTTTATCTAGGATATCATGAACACATTGGTGAATGTGTTGGATGTGTTCATTAAACCTAGTGGCTTTATCAACCTCAGACTGAACATGCGTAGATTCTACTTGTGTAGTCGCAAGAGGCATCACAATATCAGTTGGACATAATGGTTGAAATCCCAGGACCACTTGAAAGGGGTTGTGGCTAGTTGAGCTATGGAGAGATTTTTTATAGTTGTGTTGCATATAGGGATGACTCTCACCCCATGTTTGTGGAAGCTTAGAGTTATACATGTGTAGTATGTGCACTATCATCTTGTTGACAACCTCTGTCTGGCCATCAGTTTGAGGGTAGAATGCATACAACTTGGTGAGCTTAGTTCCAACAACGACTAGAGGCTTGACCATAATGCGCTCAAGAACCTGTTATCCCTATCTGATATAATGGTCTGTGGAATCCGAAAATGTACCCACACTCATTCAAAGAAGAGTTTGGCAGTGTCTTCTATCGTGATACTCTTCTTGTAGGTAGTCAATATAGCCATCTTGGAAAATCTATTAACGACCATAAATACATAGTCGTTACCATGCTTGGTAGAAGGAAGGTCGGACTTATAGTCCATGGAGATGGATTCCCAAGGTTGGTTAAGAGTAGGCAGAGGAGTGTATAAGCCTTGCTTCTTAATGGTTAGCTTGGCGATGACACAATAAGTGTAGGATCTAATATATTTTCTAACATCCCGTTGGAGTTTTGGCCAATAAAAATACTTCTACTGTACTTCCACGGTTTTATCTAAACCAAAGTGTCATGCGACCTGACTATAGTACGCCTCCCAAATCAGCTTGGCACACTCACTTGAAGGAACACAAAGGTGCTCCAAGTAGCATAACAATGCGTCCTAGAGATGGAAGTATGATACTTGCTTGCCATCCATCAGAATATGGTATGTGGTGGCAAATTTTGGATCATTTCTATATAGTTGTGGCCATCCAGAAGTCTTGTGCCTACAAGAGTTGATAACAATGGTTAGTGCCATAACCGGGGGATGACTAAGGCAATCTGCAATGTTATTGGTGTTGTCCTTCTTCTATCTAATGTTCAAATGGAATTGTTGCAAATATGTGGACCATTTCTAATGGTGATTGTTCTACAACTTCCCTTATGTATGTATACACTGAAGAGGATGGTGATCTATGTGGATGATCGTCTCCTTTCCTAAAATGTAATGTTTCCATTGTCGGTAAGTTGCATGATGGAATACATCTCATGATCATAAGTGGGGTGCTTTCCGAAATGTATCGAAGAGTGTTTCACTGTGATAGGCCATTGTATGCTCTTATTGGGTGAGAACTACACCAATAGCATAGTTTGAGGCATTTGTCTCGATTTCAAATGGTTGTTGCAGGTCTGGCAATGTGAGTATTGGCACAAAGCAAAGGCGGTGTTTCAGCTAAATGAATGCCTTTAGCTGGGACTCAAACCAAAAAAACTTTTCTTTCGCTTTGCCTTGGGTAACTTGACTCAAAGTCGAGTGATATGAGAGAATCCCAACACAGACCTTCGATAGAAATTGGTAAGGCCCAAATGTTGTGAAGCTCTATTAGAGTTGTTGGGGTTAGCCAATCCCGAATGACTTGGATCTTAGATGGATCCACATGCATGCCTTCTTCATCAATGATGTAGCCCAGATATTGGACCTAGTTCATGCCAAAGGATCATTTCTCCAACTTAGCACATAGTTTCTACTACCTCAGGGTTTGAAGGACCTGCTGAATATGTTGCAAGTGTTGAGAAATTAAGGGGCAACTTAATTAGGTGATTTCTCTTACTTTGATAATTGCTTGTCGTGTTCTTTTACTTAAATCCATGTACTTGATGTTAGCTTTTTCTTTTACTTGATTATTATTGTATTCTTATTATCAAATAGCTACCAAACTATGAAGATCAATGAGACAAGAGGACATAAAATGTAGGTTTCTAGCCAGGATCAAAACCTCTCCTATTGAGAGCAAGACCCACAAGAATTCTTCTCTTCTTATAGAATCTTCAAATGATGAATTCTAAGACCTAAGACCCTTGACCAAGACTCCTCAAAGACCAACTCAAATTTCTCCTTGAAGAACTTCCTTCTCAAAGTCAACCCAAGTCAAACTTGTCTCATAATAGTTGCAACTTCTCTTTTGATCAAGATTTCAGACTTGCACCTATGATTGCAATTTTCAGCCTCTTTGGCCAATAATTTTTGGCCCCTAGCAATCGCTGCAATTTCACACACGGGGTTGTCTTTAGGGAAAATTTGAGTCCTCCTTTACTTCACTTGAATTGATTTCTTCTCCTTAAGACTTCGGCTTCTAAAGTAGATATTTTGGTATCCTAACTCGACTTCTCTTTAGCAAGTTTTCAATTCAACCTTGTTGTAATAAGATGATGCCCTAGACCTTGCACATGTGAATGAAAGTAACCCCAAAACAATTCTTTGAACTTCATTTTTCTTCTTCTTTAGGACTCTTCTTTTTCGTTGCTCTTTTCGGTCTCTTATTCTTCTTAGATCGTACTTCATTTATGCTTCTCAAAATGAAGTCAATCTCTTATATATAGTCTCTTTGTGGAAGTTGAATAGTTGTCCATGAGGCCGACTTGTCCCTCCTAGTAGGCTGACTTGTTCACTGCATGTTGAGAAGGTATTCGAGGGTCTTTTATGACACTTTTAACTTACATAATATGCCCAATAGGGTCTTCCATATGTGACAATGACTTCTTTGACTCCTATACTCTATGAGAAAGCCCTAGAAGCACTCAACGAGTGCTTGACCTATAAATAAAATTACCTTGAGCATGAAACCCCTATATCAAGAATGACAATAATGAATTTATTTCTCTTTACATCAAATACATAAAATCATGATTACATTAGACAGTATGGAGACCGAACCTAGTTACACATTTCAACGCTCCCTCTTAACTAGGGAGGCATTCATAATCCATACAAGGTACTTGGACATTCTCATACCGAAGAATTCTCATAAGAAGAGTAACATTGGTAAGCCATCTCATAAGCTATCTTCTCAGCTTATATCAGTGAATCTCAACATATCAACCATCATTGCCACATAGCAAGGCCTTTCCTAATAGCTCTATCTATCCACGAGATTAGAGCACAATGATGGGGAGACCAATGATTTAGAGACACCTCCATCATTGCCTCTCAAGGCACATACCCCATCTATGTTGAAAATTGGCAACAAGAAATTGCTAAAAATAGCAGTTTGGGCATCAGTGCTGGATTGGGCAACAAGGAATGAAAAATGGAAGTGCTAAAAATAGAAGTTCTATTTTTAGTAGTGCAGTGTGGATTCCTATTTTAGTCAGTCCCTAGACTAGAAATAGGAAGTAAAATTTGAATTTGGTCTTACTAGTAGTTTGAATATTAATTAATTAATTTAGTTTGAGTTAATTAGTTAAGGAAAATCAAACTTGAAGTCTTTGTGAGAAATGCAATAATTTCTCCACTGATTGGGGAATGTGTCCTTGATTTGCTCCACTGGTTGAGAAATCAAGGATGAGTTCTATATTGAGAGGATCAGTTGACTTAGTTTAAGTTAGTCAAGTCTAGTTATATTAATTTCACAAGTTGTTAAACTAATGAGATTCGGTTTGTTGATGCTTGCATGCATGTGACAACTGGTATTTTTAGATAACTAAGTATTCACTCATGGATATCTGATGCATGGCAGTTCAAACAGAGACCCAGTTGAGATCAGATGGAGGGACAATGTACTATTAGTTGCTAGGATATTCCTTGTGAATATTCCTTTCATGCAAAATGAATATTATTCCTTATGGATTGTGTAGTTGGACCTGAGGTTACAGCGGGTATGATGTGACCAATTCACACATGTTATGACATTGGAACCCAATCAAAACTGCGCAAGGAAATAGGAGTTTGGAGGACTTGTGGAGCCTATATATACAGGCCTAGGTAGTCCATGAGCTTGATCATCAGAGTACAGAGAGAGCAGGATAGCTTTTGTGCTGATTCTTTTTGTATGTTATTGAGGATTTCCACTTGATTGATAATACAGAGATGGGGTTTTAGGCTGGTGCTTTTCCTAGATAAATTCTTTTGTGTTATGTGTGACTGATTCCTTCTTATCAGTTATATGTGTTCATTATTGATGTTGCTCATGGTTGATTAGCTTCCACAAAGTTTATGGTAGATGTAGATCTAGTATTATGCTTTAGTACATTGCATATATCAGTTTGATCTGCAGGTGAAATTTATACATGATATCAGTGAGCTAGCTGATTTGTAGAGAAAATTCTACAATCTGGATGTTCATAAGGTATGTCTTTCTAGGACCATTCTTGTCTTTGATTAACACATCCTCAAGGAATTTCCTCTTCAACTCTTCTTTCCTATTGGATGCCCTACCACATCCTCAAAGAGCATTGGAATTCAGAAACTTACCCAATCCTCCATTTTTTCTTCATAGCATGAAGACAATAATTATGTGTCTATCTCTCCCTCTCAAATGGGGGGGATATACTCGTTCCTATAAAAGGAATATACCCAACCTCCCTCTTACCGAGGGACTTGTTAACAACAACAACTATATGCTCTTTGGTGGAGATCATGGTATTATCAACTGCTTGTAGGGCTGCTCCTTTTTGTATCATGATGTCATTAATGAACTTCAACTTCATGGACCCATCTTCTTTTATAACTTCTTCGTAGGGCATCAACCATCTTCTTCATCACTTTCCTTCAACAAAACATAGTGTTGAACCAATAGTCATGTCATCCTTCTTCTTCATCAGATGTGATCTTCTAGTCCACGTCTAGCTATACTTTATTTAGCTACCTCTTCCAATTCATGCTTCTTTTAGGATCTTTCATCCAATCACATGAGTACTAGTTGTAGTTGACTTCTACAATCCTTTCTCAGTAGCCATGTTTCAACCCAACCAAATGTTTTCAAAAATAAAAAATGAACATCAAATCAACATTACCTCTTTATGATGATCTTTCTTCATGACATTTGCTTCTTTCCATGTCAACATCCTTTCACATATTATATGAATCCATCTCCAAGACATACATTATCAAGGTTCTCATTTTCCAACATACATATTATGGTCTTCATACTTTATCCATGGAGATGTCATAGCTAATTCTCCTTGATATCAGATGTTGATTACTTATCTTATGTGGCTATCGATGCAACTTCTCACGAACTCTTCTTTCATCTTAGTCACATATTTCTTTCTCGGGATCTTCTATACATAGTTCCTTCATTACATGAACTATCTCATATTCTTTATGAGGTCATATTATGTTGATTTCATCTTGTCAATATGTAGAAGAGTTCAAGGCACATTGTCCATATGCCTTCATGCATCATTTTAATGAAAAAGACTCTTCCTCTCTCATCATGCTCATGTGACAAAGTATTCAACCATTCTATCTGCAACCATATGACATGACTTTAGCTATCTATAACCAAATATATACATACCTTTTCCTTCATGTGGTCATATGGACTTTCTTCTAGCAGCTTCCTCCTTGTTTGAAGATGAAGATTCTTCAACCAACTTATCATGCTGCACATTTATGTCATCATACCATTTTCCTTCTAAACTATGGATCCCACATTATGTGGAATGTAGGCCATTTGCTTGCTTATTCTATGTAGAGGTGAACCTTTTGATAAAGATTCCAATGGAGTTTCTTGATGATCCTCATTCTGTAAGTGCTTTATTCTAATGATGATGAGGTGCAATGGTTTCTTTTCTTGCTAAATGACTTTATTAATTCAAACTATTACTATGGTTATTTTATGCTTCTAATGGAAATGCCATGTGCTCTGGAGAAAGATTCAACAGTGTCAACTTCTACTTCGACATTACTTCCATGCTTCTATGATGATGTCACGAGCTATTTCCTTTCTATAATGATGATTGATGCCATATCAATCAGTGCTTATGATGTATCCTATCATACTTGTGATTCTTTCTACTTTTACTAGTTAACTTCTATGCTCTTGAATATATATTATGTGTGTGGAAGACCTTATAATAGTGGAGGTATACCACCTCTTCCTTCTTGTATCTCTTCTTATCTAGTTCTTCTACTTATTGGGTAGCACAGGCTTCATTTCTTTCCTTTCTCTTTTTGTTTTCCTTCTTAAGTTTAGGATAATTTCTTTTGAAATTCCCATATTCATTACATTTGTAACATTGGATCTTTGACATGTCGATCTTATTTTGAAACCTTTTTCGAGGCTTCCTTTTCTTTCTATCCATATCTGAATATGTTTGATCCAACATCACTCTTTGCCTTTAATGTTTCTTCAATCTTGCATAATGACCAAAGTTCATTGAATAGAGTGGCTTCCTTCTTTCCATGGACACTTGACACAAAGTTGCCCCATTCATCTAGTAGTACATTGAGTATGATTATGGTCATTTCTCGATCAGACACAACTTCTCCTAGATCTTGTAGTTGATCTATTATTTGAGATACTTTCATGAGATATGGAGCTACTCCTTCTCTTGATACCTTCATATTGTATATTTCAGTTCTTAGAGACATTATTTCTCCAATAGTTCTTACAAAGAATAATTCTACTACTTTATCATAGATCTCTTTTGATGTATACAACTTTGCTACATATGGGATGAGAGAATCCTTGATTGATCCTACGAGGATTCTTTGAGCCCATACTTCTCCTTTCATATACTTCGATAATGCCTAAGATTGATCTTGAGAATGTTTAGAGATTGAACCCTTGACGTATTCAATGACTTCATTTTCTATGAGGATCAAATCTATCATCTTTTTCCATGCAAGGTAGTTTAATGACCCAACCAATTTGTTGCTCTCCTTGCAAAATGAAGTCATTTTGACAATAGATTCAAACATAAATATAAAATACTTACTTGAGTAAGATACCTCCTTAATGATGGTATCTTCTAATGGATGTCTTCTTGATGACAATGCTTCTTCTTCTAGAGGATGAAAGGTGTCTTCAAATATTGCTTGAGGTGTGATCATTGATGAGGGAAATTGCCTTGATTTCTTTGATGATGATGTATTCTTCCTTTGGATGGAGTCTTCTTAAGATGCTTCAATTCCTTCTTCCTTGGAGGAGAGGTCCTTTGAGGTCTTCTAATCTTCTTCAAGAGTTATTCCTTCAAGATGATATGTAGACTAGTCCTCTTTGATGTGCTCATTATGTTTGGCCCAAATGTATTATTCTCAATGCCTTAACTCTCCTTGACGGTTTTCCTTGTGCTTAGCCCTTATGTGAACTTCTTCAATTAGATGATCTTCAAGCTGCCTTTTTGTCTTCTTGTTGTCACCTTAGCTCTATTACATATTGAGAAATCAAGGGCAACTTAATTAAGTGATTTCTCTTACTTTGATAATTGCTTGTGATGTTCTTTTACTTAACGTGATGTATTTGATATTAGCTTCCTCTTTTACTCGATTATTATTATATTCTTATCATAAAGAAACTACCAAACTAAGAAGATCAATGAGACAAGAGGACACAAAATATATGATGCTAGTCATGGAAAAAACCTCTCCACCTGAGAGGAAAACCCACAAGAATTCTTGTCTTCTTATAGAATCATCAAATTATGAATTCCAAAACCTAAGATCCTTGAGCAAGACTCCTCTAAGACCAAGTCAAAATTCTCCTTGAAGAACTTCCTTCTCAAACTCAACCCAAGTCAAACTTGTCTCATGGCAGTTGCAACTTCTCTTTTGATCAAGATTTCATACCTGCACCTATGACTACAATTTTTGGCCTCTTTGACCTACAATTTTCGGCCCCCAGTAGTCACTTCAACTTCTCATTTGTGGCTATCTCAGGTTTGAGTCCTTCTTTACTTTGCTTGAATCGATTTCCTCTCCTTGAGAATTCGGCTTCCAAAGTAGATATTTTGGTATGATGACTCGACTTCTCTTTAGAAGGTCTAAAATTCTATCTTGTTGTAATAAGATGATGCCCTAGATCTTGCACATGTGAAGCAAAGTAACCCCAAAACAATTCTTGGGTTTTCCTTCTTCTTTAAGGTCTCTTCTTTTTCGTTGATCTTTTAGGTTTCTTGTTCTTCTTAGATCAAACTTTATTTATGCTTCTCCAAATGAAGTCAAGCTCTTATATATAGTCTCTATGTGGAGGTCGAATAGCTATCCACGAGGCCGACTCGTTCCTCTTAGTAGGTCGACTTGTTGACTGCATGTCGACAATGTCTTGGAGGGTCTTTTATGACACTTTTAACTGCATAATATGCCCAATAGGGTCTTCCATACATGAAAATGAATTCCTTGACTCCTAGACTTTATGGAAAAGCCCTAGAAGCACTCAATGGGTGCTTGACCTATAAATAATTTTACCTTGAGCATGAAACCCATGCATCAATAATAACAATAATGAAATTATTTTTCTCTTTACATCAAAAACATAAAATCGTGATTACATTAGACATTGTGAAGACCAAATCTAGTTACAGATTTCAATAGCAAGTGCTCTACCCAACTCTAAACAATGTAAACTTTGAAATGGGAACTATAAACTCAAAACGGGAACTCTGGCCAAAAAAACATGAAAAAACATCAAAAATAGTGCTAAAAACGAAAAATTTTGTATACTCGAATAATGGTTTTTTTTAGGGTCAATTTTGAACATGTTTTAAAAATGGCAGTGAAAACGAAATTTTCGTGCAAAAAACACCTTGAAAATGAAAAAGTGGTGATACTGGAATGATGATTTTTTTTAGGGTCAATTTTCAACATTTTTAAAAAAATGCTAGTAAAACCGAATTTTATGTGCCAAAAAAAGTTGTTTATAAGGAAAAACACATTAATGTTTTTGGTAGGATAACATTTTTCTTTCTTAAGTATAAATTCAACATGTTTTCAACCATAACATGCTAGATACAAAAAAAATTGGAATTTTTTCAACCATAAAATTAAAAAACCATGACATTATGAACAAATTACATGACTAAATGAATTCAAATGTCATTATTTGTATATTCAATGAAACATACACTATATCTCTAATTTAATGTTGCATTGTGGATATTCTAAACAATAAAAATTATCATAATTAAGACATATAATCCAACAACATAAAAATGACTCATAACTTCTCATTTAACACCATATGGAAATAAATTTTTTTATTTCAAGATACAATGGAAACATCAATTATATAAACTGTCTTAAACAATTATTCAAAATCACTCATATTTTCTTGCACACCATCAGAATTCACATCTTCAAATGAGTCACTGGATGCTGACGAATATGTTCCATATTCTTCTCTTTCATCAACTACTGCCCCATCTAAGTCCACATGCATGCCCACCATTTCATGATTCAAAATTCTTCTAGATCTACGACTGGTTTCAGCAAACTCCCATCTCAACATTGTTCCTTCTGGTAACAACCTTTTCAGAATATCTATCATCTTGAAGCGACGAGTTGCTCTCTTTGTTAAAATTGAATTCATAAACAAGTATGTCAACATCCTCCAATTTTAATATGTCTATGCGGCAGGGATTTATATTTGTACCCATTCTTTTTCTCTTTCCGCCATTTTTTTTTGTCAACTACCATCTCTGGCTTATACACACCATTGAATGGATGTGTATTTGTAGCATACCAAACTTCAACACCTGTAACATCCTCATTTTCTGTAAAGACCTTTATAACTTTAGCAACCCAAAATGGATAGCCATTGGGATCTCCATCTACTAGTACTACAATCATGCAACCCTACTTAATATCCTGTACTAAACCCTTGTAAAGGTCTTCCATGGCTTCACATTGTGCACGAGATCTTCTAGAACCAATATACATCTCTCTTTCCTCTGCCTGTGAAGAATTAATAATGCCTTGAGATTGTTGTTGTTCAACAATGTTTATTTCCTCATGTTCATTCAACACATTTTGTGGCCAAATAAATGGATTTTTCAAAGGTATATCTTCATTTGTTGTTGTTGAAATGATATCACTTTGATTATTGAAAAATGACTCCCACCAAATTGAATCAGTAATGTCAAAGTACTCATATGTATATCTAATACATTTTTTAATTTTTTCTAGGCAGTCAGAATAATTTATATCTCTATTATGTCTGCGTGCATTATGAACTTCACCCACTGATTGTAATAACAATATTTTTGATGCAAATATTGGATGATCTGGGATGAACTTCAAAAATTCTAAACCTGATGACGGTGCCCATTCTGCAGTAGCTGAATACTTCTTGCCCCATATTAGTGTTCTCCCATCAATTTTTTTGATACGAAATTAATGTTGGAAGCTAATGTCATTAAGTTGTTCAATGCATTTCCCCTCACCATGCGATCCCAGAATAAACCTTCGCATGTCAACAGTTTCTTCCAACACATCAAAATTAGGCTCTGGCATGTATGATTTTTTAATACATTCAATTAATGATGGCAAGCTCCCAACTTCCTTTCTCCTCAATGTGACTGAAAAACGACTGAATATCTGATCAATATGGTCATGAGTGTGTCCAACAAGAAGGAAACCAACCTTTACCTTTTGAAAAATTCTCAATTCAACAAGTATGTTAAGATATCCAAAAACAACCTGATTTTTGCTTTGACGGCAAGTGTTGTCCAATTGTAGATACAAAACTTCATGAAGATTACCAGACCAATGAGAAAGCACATCATGAATTATGGTTATGGTCAGATTTGCATCATTATGAATATTTGGAGCTGTGAAGACACCCTTGGCAACATTTTCCCATTGAAGACCATACAACCAACCAAGTGATACTGAATAAAAATTTCCTTCTGTAAATTTTTTGGTGTGCGAACAAAATGTGGTAAAAGTGTTTTCTTCTGGTCCATACCATCAATTATCAAACCCAAATATTTATTTTGGATTATCATAACACTTCTTTCGATGCTTGTACAACTTTTTTCCTTTCACTTGTTTGTTGTTCGCTATGCTCCTGAAGTTCTTTGACAATTGAATCTACACAACATAAAAGAAAGCCATTTAGAAATATGTTTTCATAGTTGATGACTATAAAATTTTAAAAGTTAAAGTTATGAATGCTTGCCTCTTTCCGACCCTTCACATTGGTCCCTTTTTGATTTAAGAAGCACATGTACTGCAAATCCCCATCCTTGTCTTCTTAGGAATATAGACATCGCTGAATTCTTTCTTCCATACCTTCACAAAATATTGATATGTAATAAACTGGCCATGTCCCTCAGCACCTTTTGCATATTTTTTGTATCAGTTGTAAATTTCTTGTCTTGAAAAATTATCTAGAATATGTATTGTCTCTCTATTTGGCATACACTCTCCATGCTTTGAAAAGAAATCGTTCATCCATGACATTGCATTATTTGATAATGGACCAAACTGTCTTTTATGACGTACTTTTGAATAAAATGTGGGATCATTTTCCAAATTTTCTTGAATTCTCGAGAGACGAAAATTCTCAATCGAATGAAACATTTTGAAAGCCTTTCTACAGATAAATAAAGACCCAATATGATAATCATAGTCCGATAATGTAGATTGCATGCACCCAACTAAATATGAATTTTGCATGCTTTTATTAATTGACAAATATCTCTTCCTGCTCTCTAATGCAAATTTGAAATCCATATGTTTCAAGCAATCTTTTTGACAACATTCACTTGAAATGAGAGCACTAATAGAACTTCTTCTCGTCAGATATTCTGCTCTACCCATTGTATAACTAGAACATCTTGCATTGATACGAAAAGGTCTGCTCCTACTCCTCGATACAATATTTCTTGGCAACATCTCCATCATTGGATCATCATTCGTATAAGGATTTTCATCATCATTAAGAGGAATGTTATCCACACTATGTTCAGCTATGCTTTTCAAATATTGACTTGGAGGATATTCTTCATCTTCCCCTTCTTTAGTGCTACTGTCATAGTCCTTAGAATTCAAACTGAATGGAAAATTTGACTCGATGCTTATTGGATATTCTTCCTCATGTGCATTGCCAGTGCTGCTCTCTAGTTCATAGAATTAGGACTACGTCGAAAATGTGACTGTTTACTTACTGAAAATGCTACATCCTGTCCTTTGTCACTGCTATCTTTATAGTCATTAGGATTAGGACTAAGTGCATCATCCTATCCTTCATCACTGCTGCTCTCATAGTCCTTAGAATTAAGATTGAGAGGATACCGTGACACTCCATTCTTTTGAAATTCATCATCACACTCTTCATCACTGCTGCTCTCATAGTCCTTAGAATTAGGACTAAGTGGACACTGTGACACTCCATTCTTTTGAAATTTATCATCATGCTCTTTAGCACTGCTAGTCTCATAGTCCATTGGATTAGGACTAAGAGGACAATGTGAGACTCCATTCTTTTGAAATTTTTCATCACTACTGCTCTCATAGTCCTTAGAATTAGGATTAAGAGGACACCGTGACACTCCATTCTTTTGAACTTCATCATCACGCTCTTCATCACCACTGCTCTCATAGTCCTTGGAATTAGGACTAAGCAGACACCGTGACACTCCATTCTTTTGGAATTCGTCATCACGCTCTTCATCATCGTTGCTCTCATAGTCCTTGGAATTAGGACTAAGCGGACACCGTACACTCCATTCTTTTGGAATTCGTCATCACGCTCTTCATCACTGCTGCTCTCATAGTCCTTGGAATTAGGACTAAGCGGACACCATGACACTCCATTCTTTTGGAATTCGTCATCACGCTCTTCATTCCCATCCCCTTTTTCATCAGTGCCACTCTCATAGTCCTTAGAATTAAGACTAAGTGGAAGAATTTAATTTCTATTCATAGTGGAAGAATTTTCGTTATATTCATCAATATGAATAGAGTTGTTACGCGATGAAGATATTGATGCTGTACAAAGCAAAACTTCACTATTAGGAGAATCCATTCCTTTCAAATAGAAAATGTTGAATGATACAAATGCAGAGTCTCCTAAATATATTATATAGCTTAGAGAATGAAATTTTCCCTCCAAAAAGTTTTGCCAAAATATTTCCCTCCAAAAAATTTGTTAGGTTTATTTCCCTTCATTATTTTAGTCTATAATTTATTGAAAAATGTAAACTAAATTTTTTTATGAAATAAATCTTTAAAGTTAAAATTGTAAACTAAAACTTTGACTTAAATT
>APFE031178565.1:45190-116981 GCA_000404065.3 Pinus taeda | reverse complement strand
TGGGGATAGGATAAATGTTACTGTAGATTTCCGAAATGAATGTTGTATGGAAATAGGCTATCCAATTGAAGAGAAAATCAATTCAAAAGGTGGAAAATTTAGTGATTTACTCAGAGGTGTGGATAACATTTTCCAGTTGGCATTTAGAACTGGAGAGATATGGGAGTTGATTAATGAGATTTTTAGCATGTGGGAAAACATTGATATTAAAAACCAGAAGGTCAAAAAGTCTAAGCCATTGATATGTAGCAACAGTAAATCAGGTCCTGAAATGAAGCAACTTCCAGAAGATATGGCTATCACACCTTGGAGAGAATTGCAAGGAGTGAAGGATGAAAAAATTGTCAAAGTAATATTTTCTCGTGTGAAGTCGGGGGAATTATCATTGGAGAAAATGTCTGAGGAATTTCAAAAGTAAGTTTGTTCAATTTTTTTTATTTATTTCTAGATTATAATTTTCTTTTAAATATAACATATTGTTCTTGGTAGTATTTGTTATACATATCATTATATTAACTTTTTTTACTTTATCTATGCAGTCACAAAGTTTACATGAAAATTCAAGAACAAATGGTTAAATTGTTGAATGAAGATAGTTGGGATGATATTGTACCCAACTATCTAGATTCAAATTCTACATCAACATTAATTTTATTTTATTTTATTTTTTTCCTTGCATTTAAAAAGGTATGCTGATTTCAAAGAGATTTAGAACAGTCGGTGAAGGAGTGCGCTATTAAGGCGCTCCGTAAGAAAAGGTCACCGGTTCTAGTCTCACCGATACCAAAAATCCAGCATGGTTTACGCTGGTGCGGCTCAGGCCGGGTGTGATCCCTGGGTGACTTTGACGGCTTAGATGCCCCTGAGTCGTGGCCTCTCAGCCACAGGGTAAGTGTGATTTTCAGGATTCACTCACTTATCAAAAAAAAAAAAAAAATGTTGACTTATACATTCATTTTTATTCATTTGTGTACTATTTTTAATTTATAACTTACACATATATTTGTTTATTTTATAAAAGATGAAGAAGGATGATAATGGAGCACCAGATAGTTTTAGAACCTTTATTGAAAAAATAAAGATTGAAATACTGAAGAAGCAACGTATTAAGAATGTTGAACTTGATCCAACTCTTACTCATTTCATTTGGAATGGGCTAGACACTATTCAATATCAAGTAATACAAGGTGATTATGAAGACATTGCTAAACTCATACATAAAAAGGATTATGCCCTAGTTATTGCAGATATTCCCCATGGTTTCAATATTCCAAACATTGACTATGATAATGACCCTTATACTTATCAAGCTCTTAGTAAAGTGGTTACGGGATTTCTAGAAGTCATGTCATCACAATTATGGAGATTTGTGACATTTCATTCAGACACACAATTGGCAATGTTATTGCCAAGCTTCAAGGAGAAAACAAATTCAATGATGCGGCTTACATGGTAAGACGTTTAAAATGTATATTTGATTAATGTTGAAAAATTTATTTATGTACAAGTTAATTGAACTTTTACTATTTCATGTTACATGCAAAAGTCAAATCTTCTTAACTGTGAAGATCAATTATTTATAAATGATTGTGAGTTCATCCATGTTGATAGTTGGGCAAAAGATGATAGCTATATGTCCATGATTTTTAATCGGGTAGATGGAAAGATTCATAGCTAAATACTGACTTATGATGCTGTTGTGAGAAAACTAACATATGAAGACAAAGAAGCAAAAGGAGAGATAGTTAACATTTATCAAAAACCATAGTTATTGATTAACTATCTTATAGACATATGTTCAAATGAAGGAAATTGGGTTCTGGATTTATTTTTTGGCTCAGGTAAGTTTTATTATATGGAATTGAATTTCAATATATTATTTCTTAATTAATATGTCATTGTACTAATTTACTTCATTATTTCTTTTGTGCTTGATAATTAGGTACAACACTAGCATGTTGTCTTGAAAAAGGAAGAAATTGCTTTGCAATTGAAAAAGATCCAATACAGTGCAATTTCATTCAACAAAGAATTAATGCTTTTCAATTTCTTTCAGATGCAGTGCAAGAAATTGGGTTGAAGAAATGGGACTTTAGTGAATCACGTGTGGCAAAAAAGGCAAAGGAACCCCAACCACCATTACACGGAATGATTGGAAAGGCATACATTGGGAGATTCGCAGAGATCAAAGATCAATTAGAAGAGGAAAATGAAGCAGAAAATATCGTGGAAGAAGACAATGATGAAACTCTAGAGGACGAAGATTTTGGGTTATGTGACATTGTTGGTTAAATTTAAGTTATGCTTGGAAATCAAGCTCATTTTTTGTAACTATTAATTAGTTATACTTGTAATGTTTTGACTTTGACATTTTATGAGAAGAATATACAGTCAACTAAGGTTGTTATGTGCTCAATATTTGTATTATGTGATTTTTGCATTAATTTTTAAGTTAATCATTATTTTTGGAAAAAAAAAGTGATTATTATTATTTTTTAAACATGAAATTCATAAAAAAAACTATTATTTAACCATTTTTAGTTAAAAATTTCCTATAAAAATTGTGATTTTGACATGTCATTTCTAGAAAAATTATCAAAACGTGTAGTTTTTTAGTTATATTTATGTTAAAAATGGTTATTTTTATGTCAATTGTTAAAAAATATTGTTTTTTGGAGACAATTATTTTATGTGGATTGAAAAATTAATTAACGATGTATAAATATGTAGAATATCGAAAATTCAAAATATCGACCTTCTTTATATATGCAAAACAATAAAAACCTCACTACAAAAAAAAAAAATTAAAACAAAAACAAGAAAATATGAAGAAGAAGACCACTTCAAAAATTATTAAAGTTAGAAAATAATTATTTACATTTCATACATTAGAAAATTAAAAGTAAAAAAAAAAAAGCCTTTTAAAAAAAGGGTCTGGTGTAGAATTACCACTTTTTTAAATCAACATCAAAATCACTACCATTCTAAAACACAACGTACATAAAAAGAAATTATAGTGCCAAAAGCTATGCTCTAAAAAAAGTGTGTGTTCTGCATCACTCCTTTTCAAAATTGGGTCACTTTTTTGCTATCTCTACAAAACGGGTAACAATATCAGTTCTCGTTTCAAGGTTTACATTGTTTCCAGTTGAAGATGAGGATGCCATCGAGATACACAACTACAAACGAATTGGTGAAAGGCTACAAGATGTCACTCATCAGCCTCATAAAAGTTCCAGGGGCATTTGCCAGCCCAAAGGGCTTGACGAACCACTCAAATATGCCCTTCTTGGATTTGAAAGCAGTCTTCCATACATCTGTGGGTTTGAATGGAACTTGCTAATAGCTAGACTTCAAATCAATCTTGCTGAAGTAACTGGCTCCCATGAGCTGGTCAAAAAGGTCATCAATTTGTTGGATTAGGTACCTATTCCTGACAATGATTTTGTTCAATGCTCGATAATCAATGTAGAGTCTCCAAGACCCATCCTTCTTCTGTATGAGTATAATTGGGTTCCCACACGGTGAGTAACTTGATTGGATGTGCCCTTTTGTAGCAACTCCTGGATATGCATCTTGATTTCCTCATTTTCCAAAAGACAGTGACAATGTATTAGCCCATTGGGTAGAGGATCTCCGAGAGTGAGATCGATCAAATGCTTAACTTGACAATGCAAGGGTAACCCTATGGGTGAGGAGAATGTGTCTTTCTACTCTTCCGTGACCTTATCAACTTGCTTATGCTACGTAGAGGAACATTTTTGTGGGGTCATGGATGTGGCCATGATCTTCCTCTTACTTTGAGATTGTATTAGAAAGAAAACAATTTTTCTAGTCTGGGAGATGATCTTACTACATTTCTTAGCAGAGATCAAAGAAATGGTGGTAGGCAGGGCTACCTACGGTATCTTATATAGTTTTCTACCTAAAGTAATAACAAGAGTCTGAGTTCTCGACTCATGCATAGCATGATGTTCCACAAGTATGGTTGGCCTAATATAACATCACAGACTTCAAGAGGAGCAACATCACATAGCACCTTGTTCGTTAAGGGCTTGATGTTGTAAGGAAGGTAACATCGTTGGTTGACATGAATATCTCGTCCTTAGTGGAGCCACCCAATGGTGTATGGTTGTGGGTGTTATGTGGTCGGTAAGCCCAACTGCTTAACGAACTCTACCAATACGATGTTCTTTTGGCTCCCACTATCAACAATGAACTGTAATGGAAAACCCTTCACCCACATTTGTGAGTGGAAGAGACACTCCCCCTCCTTTGGATCTTCGAGCTCAATCTTTTGGACCTTTGCGGTGGAAATTGTGGCACTAGGTTCTACATCAATAATTTTCTTCCCTTTGTTGGATTTTGGCTCCAAGTCAGAACATGCATAAGAATCTGAAGCGTTCAGCTTAGCCACCAGTGACTGCTTGGCACGACACTCATTTGTGTTGTGGGTGGGGATCTTGTGGAACTCACACCACTTTCTGGTGTCCTTCTTCATCTTTATGGTGATATTCTTTGCTTGTGGCTTCAATGGGTTGTCCTAGGTTGCTCCACCTTGGCTATGTCCTTTGTTTTGCGGTTTGGAGGGGCCTTTTACCTGCTTCGGATTCATAGATCCAAAGTCTTTCTTCTTCTGTTTAAATTTATGATCGATCTTCACATCATATTAGTACGTTGTGTCAAGCGAGGATATGTCCAGGAACTCCATTTCTTCGTGAATCTATTTGTATAGATAGTGATAGTACTTGAGTATTAAATGCTACTAGAATCCCTGATACCCAACTTCATGTGTAGAGTATATAAAACTTGTGTGAACTTTAACATGTCTTGGTCCCTTTCTTGCCATAGTGTCGTCCACTTCATGTACTTATCTTCATAGCTCTCGACAGGGTAATATTGTTCCTTGATGACATCTCGAAAAGAATTCCAAGAGGGTGCGGTTGAAAATAATAATGTATTTTTCTTGTCCTTCTGCTCATAGTAAGTTTTCCACTAGTTGTTGACATGGGGGGCGACTTTCAAGAGTACAAAAGTAATCTTTCCCCTATTGGAAAAATTATGGGTTGAAAAATATCCTTCCAACAGATTTAACCATCTATCAGGGGCACATGCTATCCGGCCTTCAAATATAGGAATTCCAATGTTAGCTTGTACCCTAAAGGGGGTGGAACCTCCAAAGTGACTATTGGATGAAGATGATTCACTCATTGATACCCGTCGAAGGATCTAGGAAAAATTGTCCATCATCTAGTTCATTTGTCACTTGAGGGCCTCTTCAAGCAACATTTTTAAAGGGTTTCCTTCTCCCTCGTCTTTATTTTCTTTCACCATGGGAGGTCATCGGGGTTGGTGAGGCTAATCTTGCAAGGGTTCAACCTGCTCAAGTCCCAACTCCTTATACCTCGACCTCGTTGGTGACATACATAGAAAAACAAAGAAAGAGGAGATCTCTCTTATACCACTGATCCATATTTATGAAGGAATGAAATGAAATGCATATTTAATCAACAACACAAATATAGAGTGAAACATAATTCCAATTAATAAATATAAAACTGCCAAAATAGGGAATTGTGCTAGAAATTAGGAAATTGAAAGGAAACAATGTTGGGAGTCCAAGTAGAATAGATGGGTGGCCACCAATATCCACCTGGATCAATTTATGTAGCCTCCAATGTACAAATATATTGATCCAATGATTGAGACACAAATTCCCTTACGAGGGTGTAATGAATTGTTCATGAAGTTCAAGAATGGAGATTACCTCAAATCAGCACCACATAGTGACCCTCCTATCAGGGAGATGGATGATAGGGAATTCACGAATGTTTGAAGAATGCATTTACATTCAACTACAACGAGGGCATTGATGTTTCCTTACATGGAAGAAATTGAGTGGATAATAAGGCATATTGGTTGCATTAAATATTTAGTTAATGATGAGAAGGGACAATGTGTGGGGAAATTTCCTCCACGTGAGATTGTCGAGTATTATAAGTTATTGACATCACAAATGTTGCTTAACATTGATTTGTGACAAATTTGCATTACCAACATGATGTAGGAAATATCCTGGCCCACTGGTGTAAGGAAGACAAAAAGTATTCAATCAGCCTCAAGCGTGGTATAGTATTATAGGTTTATGAGAGACCTATATGTATATCATGGTCTCGTTATGCCGGTTGCATGGAGATAAATATTGTTCTTGTTTTACTGAGGTATTTCAATCAGCCTCAAGCGTGGTATAGTATTATAGGTTTATGAGAGACCTATATGTATATCATGGTCTCGTTATGCCGGTTGCATGGAGATAAATATTGTTCTTGGTTTACTGAGGCGTGGAATCGATTGGCTTACATAATGGCCACCACTGGAAAGATGTTTAATTAGGGTGCTATAATTTCCAAATAGATTAGTATTATAATTGAGTAAGCTCAAAATTCCAAGCCAAGTGAAATTCCTTCATCTTGCATGTCTTCCAACTTGATGGATGTGGTATAAGCCAAAAATATATTTTTTGAATTAAGTCTTAGTCTACATGTTTCAGAGGCCCTTGTTCATGTTTACTTACCAATGTGTTGTAGGAAAACAAGTATAAGGAGTCTTACTCCATGATCTGTGATTATTTTTTAGCTCATTTATAAGCTATTTTTATTTATTTATCAAGAGTGTTTAAGGATATTCAAGCGAGGGAAATTCTCTTGTACATAAAGAGTCCACCCCATCTTATGCCCACATATGTTCCTAATAAGCTAGTCCTTGGGGAATATGCCATCATACTATTCTTTAAGGCTTTAATGCTCAGATATATATTGCCAAATATTCTAAATAGGCTAAGCAAGATTGCCTTAGACATTTAGAGTATAGATTTGATACTTGCAAGTATATAAGGCATGAACCCAAGCGCTCAATGCTCAAACATGTTGAAAATTTTTCTTACCATTAGCCATACACTCATGAAAAGAGGTGAGGTGATGCATTTACTGAATATGATAAGCATTAGGGCCAAGTTTTGGAGAGGAAGGCTAATCCTAGTTTTTCTATATCTTTATCCTTAGATGAATAGTTGGTAATGACCTAAGGAGCGGTTGCTAATAGGGAAGCAAAAGAGGTTAGAAGAGAAAAATAAATCAAGTTGAAAGAAGAAGAAAAACTCAAAGCCATCTAACATGAACAAAATAAATCACTTTGAGAGTAGGAACTTCAACACAACACTAAAGAGGAATTACGAAAGAAGGGTGAAGAAGATTCTACTTAGGAAAAGCTTGATATACAAAGAAGAGAAGGATACATTTTATAGAGGAGAAAAGGCTTGGAGTATCAATGGAAGAAAGAGAGAGAATAAAGTAATGGGTAGGATTTGGAAGAGAAAAATAGGGAAATGGAAGAATTACTAAGAAAATGAGAAGATAAAAGAAAAGGAAGGAGTAGAAGAAGTTACAATAGTTAGCAGGATAGCAAACATAGTCTCATCCTACTGAGACTCCCTTCCAAAATGTAATTGACTTGACTCAAGAGAAAGAGGACATGGTGAAGACAAGTGCTCCAATATAGAATGAAGCTACCCTTGACACTGAAGAATCAACTCAAGAGCCTACTGATCATGATACTAAGGAGGCTAAAAGGGATGACACAAAGAACAAAGTTGATTAAAAGGATGAGAGTACACCTAAAGTAACATGTGGAACTCAAGTACCTATTCCAAATCCAACCAAGGAAACTACAACATAAGAATCTGATTGAGGGAAGCAACAAATAGAGATACAAACATCTAAATATGATGAAGCATTGGGGAAGATCCAGGCAATGGACAAAGGTAAAGAACTCATGATGGATCATTTCCATACCCATGATAATGGGGAGATTAACCAATTCCTAAACCATTAAATGAGGTGCAAAATGTGTATTATATTGCTTATGATCCAAAATGTAATTTATTGTTAAGAGGGCACATGTGAAGCATAAAGTTTTTATAGATAGCGTTATGATGTACACTTCCAAAGAAACTATTCTTGATGCTAAAAAGACCAAGGTGAATGAGTTGTTGTAGGCATTTCACATGCTATCATTTACAGAGCTAGAGTAGAGTATTTGTGAAATGAATTAGCATCATGCAAGCATTAATATTATGGGTGATCCATTGGAAGAGAATTCTAAGAATGAACAAGTTAGTGGGATTTTTTGAAAAAGATAATATATTTTGAAGAGGATACATTACAATTATTTGTAGCGGATAAAGAGGTTGTTGAGTGGAGAGAGGAGGGGGAATTGCAAGATCAAATCAAATATATCAATGAAATCTAAAATTCTCAAGGAGAATAGGATCATGGAATATAAATTTTGATTGATGATAGTATAAAAAGCATATTGGAAGTAGCCCAATATTTCACGAATTTGATCATTGAGTCAAAGATTCAAATGGAGGAAGAAGGTCTTCCCAACACAAATCATAGGAAAACGTCAATTAAGCAATGGAAAATCTCTAGTTGTCTAGTTTTGAGACATTAAAGGGGTTTCATTAGTTTGATGAAGTGATGCTAGAGTTTCAACAAGCTACACATAAACATGAAGCTCACGTCAAAGACAATTTGCAAGAGAACATGGTCACATGCAAAAAAAAATAGTCATCATGTCAAGACAATTAATAGACTTGAGCTCCTAGTTCTAAAATTAGAGAAACACACGACACTTAAAGAAAGAAAGGAAACTCTCAATATTCCAATGGATCATCACAAATTTCCCTACATTCATGTTTGTGGAGAACTATTTTCATCGTCTATGATGGTGAGCATGCAACCACCAAGTCACCTAGTCCACATGAGTTGTACTGACATGTAAATTATGTTTTACCTTGTCCAATTTGTTCTTATTTTAGATTTACCATATCTAGTCATTGAAAATTCAATAAATAGAAGCATCAACCTTTGTATGGCATCTTTGGATTTTGGACAAAATTATGGGCAATTGTAGTGGAGAACTACTTTGAAGCATAATTCAGAATCTCTTCATAAGAAAAGGTTGTTTTACAGAATTCCTATGCAATTCTCCTATATTTTGGGTTGTTTTACAAGCAACTTAATATATTGGGTGTTTTTACTAAGGATTCTAAATGCAATTAAGATTATTTTTTATGCTTGAATGAGTTTCTAGAATATGAGGTAAATGATTATTGGTATCAAGATTTGATATATTACAGAATTATTTATGTATGTCTCATGTTTATTTTTATTCTTTGTTATTAGATAGTCTTGTTAAAACACACATGATTATATAAACACATGATGCATGAACTTTGAAAGAATAAGCGTGAATTACATTACCATAAAAATGATACACATATAAATGCATCTTATGACCATTGGATTCATATTCCAAAGTCTCTTGGACTCCTTACGCCTATTTATATTCCCTTGAGACTCTTTATACTCCTTCTCAAGTGAATATGACAAATTTAAATAATCCCTAAGGATTACTTTTCCAACGTTCTCCCCTTGATCAGGTGCTAAAAAAATTAGCTCAAATTTCAAAGTTGTCAGATTGGTGAGGGACTTAGACGATCGCATAGTGCTCATCATCCTGAATCTGACATAACTCGTTTCGCATGAAATGAACTCCATATGACTCTAGAAACGAGTTTTGTTCACTTTTTCAAATAGACGAATTAAAAAAAAAGATAGCCTAGTCAACAATCCATACTACTGACGTGGCTCTGACTGGACATGTGAGGTGGACATTGACTTGGTCAAAGAATTCTCGGCGAATCATATCGTGACAAGTGTCATCAGCATACATGGCGATTTGGTAGTTTTTCATTCATTGGAATGATGGCCAACCACAGGCTGACACGTGGCCCAGCTGGAGGCTACCACGTGGCAGCCCAAGAGGCCGCTAAAATGTTGCATAGACTGGGCAGAGGTAGCGAGGGTCGAACTGTGACCTCCCAACACACAACAAGAGGCAACTACCATTACACCACGGGATTGTCACTTAACTTTACAGTTCGTGCCCACTATTTAAACTTTAATGCCGCAATGGTTGGGGGTTGCGTAGACTTAATCGCCCATGTGAATGTCGTCACATAAGTTGCCAATATTTATCGTTAATCTCTAGAGGAGGACTACCACCACCTGACCGTCGGGGTAACCGCCCAACATGCGAACGCCTACCTTTAACCGCCAACATCTTATGTGACCACTAGAGGGAAGGGATCAGCGTCAGGGGCTAGCCCCTGGGCGCATGGTCCCCATATGACCCTATTTTCCACAATTTTAGGCCTTGATGGCCATATTAACCATCCGATAAATCCAATCGAATTTTAGCAGGTTTGGTGGCCCGTTAGCAGAAAATGGGGCGAAAATGAGGGTTCGATGCCAGATTTTGGGCAAATTGTAGAGCGAATAGTGGAGAAACTAGGAGAGGTCATAACTTCTCCAGTTTTCAACCAAAATGAGTGCAGAAAGACGCTAGGTTACCATTTTTGGACATTCTAGGCTCATTGGAGGAGGTTTCAAAAGCATTTTTAGCATTGTAAACACATATTTTTACACATTTGAGCATAATAGAGAAGCCCAAGCCATTGGAAGTTGGACCAAGGAGATGTAGCCCAGGAGGGGTGAACTCCTTCATCATGTTCCTTTTGTGATGTGTTTTTGGTGATGTTCTATACATTTATATTTTGTTGTTCAATTTCTATTTTATGTTAAATTTCTCAATAAAAAAAAAAAAAATAAAATAAAATAAATAAAAATAAAATAAATAAAAATAAAAATAAAAATAAATAAATAAATATATATTATATAATATAATATATATATAATTTCATTTTCACTTGAAAAACTCATGAATATTTAAGCACATGAATAACATTTTGTTTCTAATCTGAGGAGGATATTAGCACAACAAATTAATATTCTTAATCAGGTAATTTTGGTATCAGAGCACTAGGTTTGATTTGTGCAAGAAGGATTTAACTATTTGCAAGTTTATGTCATGCTTACAAGGTTAAAAGTCAAAAGAGGAGAAGGGAAGTTGGTTGGAAGCCCTGAAGTTGGGTCAAGGGGAAGGAGAGCAAGGTTGCTACAATCTCCAACACCAATTCATCCTCAAGTTGCAGTTGAGACTCTAGTGAGTATGGCTCATGAAGGAGAACCTAGAAACATGATAGAAGATGATAAGGTCTTCAGGAAGGCTTTCTTTGATATGATAGAGATGGTAAAGGTCCTCTATGAAGAGAGGAATACCAAGATGCAGGGTGAAAGCTCCAAACCTGCCAAAGGAGAAGGTTCTCCAGGAGGAGGTAACGGAAATGGAGGTAAACCTCCCCCCTCTCCACCATATTCTTCATCTTCTTCTTCACAGGAATCTTCACCCTCTTGCACTAACACAACCCTTACTCATACTCATCAACATACCTCAAAAGGAACTGGTAAATCACCCTTACTAAAACTTGATGTTAAATATGAGCTGCCCATGTATAATGGTGAAGTGAATGTAGAGAAGCTTGCTAATTGGATTCGTCAGTTGGAGGTCTATTGCAGAATTCAAAACCTTCAAGAGGATGACATAAAAATTTAGTTAGCTTCCTTGAGAATGGAGGTTGCAACACTTGTATGGTGGGAATCAAAGACATAAGAGGAGATAAAAAAACACGGTAAGATCTTAACTTCTTGGTCTAATTTCATTGCTGGAATTAAAAGACAATTCTACCCTCTAGCTTATGTGCAGAAATCCATCATGAATTGTCATAACTTTAGAGAACTTAAAGGTCAAAATGTGTAAGATTACACCCAAGAATTCAAAAAAAGATCTTTAATGTTAGGTATAGATTTGCAATCACAAGACACATTGCTGAAGTACATAGGGGGTTTACATAGTTACCTTAGGCATACTATCTTAATGTTTAATCCCAATAATCTAGATGATGTGTGTGTGCAAGCCACTCATCTTGAGGCAATAGGGAAAAACACTCCAGAAGAAGGTAATAAAAAGTCATTTAAGAGTAAAGGAAAAGAAAAAGGGTTTCAAAGGGAAGGGAAAGAAAAATGCATCTATCAAGAAGGAAGGAGAGAAATTAACATGCAAACATTGTTCCAAAGAGGGTCATGATGAAGCTCATTGTTGGAAGCTTCATCCTGAAATGAAACCAAAGAAATTCAACATCAAGGGAAAACAAAAGACAACTACAACCACTCATCATGATTTGGGATCTGATTCGGGTGATGAAAATAAAATTACAACCATGGGTATGAAAGGAAAAGAATCCATTGCTAGCACTAGTACTTCAAATTCACACAATGCAACTCCAAATGAAAAGAAGAGGATAAAACTTTTTCATATAAGGGTGATCTCAAAACATAAAAAAAAATTGATACACTTTTCGACAGTGGCTCTCAAGCCAATCTTATCTCTGAAAACATTGTCAAATGTTTAAACTTGGAAACCATTCCGCATCATAAACCATATCCACTTGGATGGGTGTGTGACAATGCACAATTTCAGGTTACTAGAAAGTGTAAACTGGAATTCGCCATTACTGCAAATTTCATAGATGAAGTGGATCTTGATGTTGTGCCATTAGACATATGTGGCGTAGTTTTGGGTAGCCCGTACTTTTATGACAAAAAATCTATCTTCCATAGACATGAAAAAATACCATTTGTTCAAAGATGGATAAATTTATATTGTGAGATTTCATAGCAAGAAACTAAATCTCTCACTTGTTAATGTGGGGGAGATGAAAAGACTAGTGAATTAAAGCAAGAGTTTTGTGCTTCTAATGATCAAGCCCAAGAATGATGTTGATAATGAGGCTTTTAAAGGTTGTGATTCAAAATTGAAATCTGAATTGGTTGATGTAGTTAACCAATATGATGAGATGTTTCAGGAACCAAAAGGATTACCTCCCAAGAGAGGAATCCAACATGAGATACAGTTGCAACAAGATTTTTCTCTTCCTAACATTGGCATGTACATGATCTTAGTGATGGAAAGTGCATAAATTAAGAATAAAATTCAAGAGTTGTTGGATAAAGGGATCATCAGGCCATCTTCTTCGCCATGTGGTTCACCTTTTTTTTTGGTGCCAAAGAAGGATGAAACATGGCGCATGTGTGTGGACTTCTGTGCATTGAACAAAATTACGGTAAAGAACCGTTACCCACTGCCTAGAATAGATGATTTACTTGATCATTTGAAAGATGAAAAGTATTTTACGAAGTTGGAATTAAGGAGTGGCTACCATAAAATTAGAACTGCTGAAGGAGACATTTGGAAGACAACATTCAAAACAAAACAAGGTTTGTTTGAATGGCTAGTTATGCCTTTTGGTTTATGCAATGCTCCTACTCCATTCGTGCGTGTGATGAATGATGTGTTGAGGCCATTTCTTGATGAGTTTGTTATAGTATACTTAGATGACATCTTAATTTTCAGTAAATCTTGTGATGAACATGTCATGCTTGTGAGAAAAGTATTTGATGTCTTAAAGAAAGAACAATTGTATCTTAACATGTCAAAGTGTGAGTTTGGAAAAACTTCTTTAGTTTACTTGGGTCATATTGTTGGAGGAGGTGAGTTGAAAATAGATCCCTCCAAGGTTGATGTCATTTTGAGTTGGCCAAGGCCCAAAATAGCTACTGAGGTAAGAAGTTTTTTGGGACCAGCCCAATATTGGAGGAAATTTATTGGCAACTTTTCTTCTATCACAGCTCCTTTGCATGCATTAACAAGTGTGAAAAAGGTTTTTCAGTGGGGAGGTAAACAACAAAAGGCCTTTGATGCATTAAAGGAAAGTATCAGTTTAGCTCCAGTACTTGCACTTCCAGACTTGTGATAGTCATTTGAGATTTAGACTGATGCTAGTGACTAAGCCATGGGTGCAGTCTTCATGCAACATGGTAAGCCTATCTGTTTTCATTCAGAAACTTTTAATGGTGCAGTGATTAACTATCCTACATATGACAAGGAATTGTATGCATTATTGCAAAGTTTGAAAAAGTGGAAACACTACTTGATGGGTAAGGAAACAATCATTTAAACTGATCATCAACCATTGTAATACTTGCAATCTCAGTCAAAGTTACAACAATCAAGGCACTTTCGATGGATGGGTTTTCTTCAACAATTCCACTTAGTAATCAGGTATAAGAAAGGTATCTACAATAAAGTTATTGATATTCTTTCTAGGCCTATTGTTAGTGCAACTACTTTACTCAAGCATAATTCTATTTTGCATGAAAGTTATATTGAGCAATATGCATTAAACAATGACTTTCAAGATGTTTATGAAAGCTTGAGTCAAGGTAACCAAGTAGAGGAATTGGATTATCATTTGCATGATAACTTGTTGTACCATTTTGGCTAGCTTTGTATTCCATAGGGAGAAAGAGTCAACATCATAAGAGAGGCACATAATTCTCTTATTGATGGTCATTTCGGTGTAAGTAAGATGGTGGCACGTCTACAGAGGTTCAACAAAATGTGTATTTTGATGCCATGTAAAAAGCAAGTTACAGCTGAATAGACTGCTGAGTTATTCTTTTAGAATGTATGGGTGAATTTTTGATTTCCCACATCCATTGTTAGTGATCGAGATTCTCACTTTGTTGGGAATTTTTGGTCAATATTGTGGGGATTCATGGACACCAAATTGAAAAAAAGTATAACATTTCATTCGTAAATAGATGGTCAAACCGAGGTGGTTAACATGACAGTGATACATCTTCTTCGTGGGTATTGCAACAAACATCCTAAGTTGTGGGATGAACATTTGCACTATATTCAACATGCTTACACTTGGGCCAAGCACTCTTCAACTCAAACATCGCCATTTGAGGCATGTTTGGGATACTTGCCTAAGTCTCCTTTAGATATCATTTTTAGCAAAGATGTTGGTATTGATGGTCATAGTGACATAGACAAAGTAAGAATATTCATTGAACAAATCCAATTGGTACACCAAAGATTTAAAGAACAACTTGAAAAGAGCCAAGGCAAGTACAAAGAAAGGCACGACAAGCATCGTGTAGATACAAGTTCCAAGTCAGTGATGAAGTTTGGCTTCAAATTAGCAAAGAGAGGCTCCAAGGAGAAGGTAAAAAACTAAAACCAATTAGATATGGTCCATTCAAAATTTTGGAAAAGATTGGTAACAATGCCTTTAGGTTGATTTGCCTTCATATATGCAAATTTATGATGTTGTTAATGTTGAGAACTTAAGGTTGTATGAGCCTCATTTGAGTGAAGATCAAGGAGAGAATGTTCAAATTCTCTCCATAGAGGATTTTTCTCCTGAATACCTTGATGAACTACAACAAGACACCATTCTTGACAAAAGAACAAGGTCTTCTAAACGAGGGAATGTGGATTACCTTCGAGTGGGGCTCAAAGGAACAAATCCTTCAAAGTCCAAATGGATAGAGATTGGAAAGATGAGGGAACCGTACCCTCACTTGTTGGACAACTGAAGGTGATCTTTTGTGGTCCAAAGGGCTTCTAGTGGGGAGGAATGACCAGTTGATCAAAAAATAGCTCAAATTTCAAAGTTGTCAGATTGGTGTGGAACCTAGATGACCACGTAGTGCTCGTCATCCTGAATTTGACGCAATTTGTTTCACACGAAGCAGACTCCGTATGACTGCAGAAATGAGTTTTATCACTTTGTCAAACATGCGAATTTAAAAAAAGGAGAGCCTAATTAGCAGTCCGTATTGCTGATGTGGTGCTGATTGGGTAGGTGAGGTGGACGTTGACTTGGTCAAAGAATTCTCGGCGAATCATATCGTGACAAGTGTCACCATTGTATAGGTCGATTTGGTGGTTTTTCATTCGTTGGAATGATGGCCAACCACATTCTGACACGTGGCCCAGTCGGAGACCACCACGTGGCAGCCTGGGAGGCTACCAAAGTGTTGCATAGACTGGGAGGAGGCAGCAGGGGTCAAACACGTGACCTCCCAACACACAACAAGAGCCAACTACCATTACATCATGAGATTTTCACTTAACTGTATAGTTTACTCACACTATTTAAACTTTAATGCCGCAACAGTTGGGGGTTGGGTGGACTTAACCACCCATGTGAACGTTGTCGCGTAAGTCGCCAATGTTTACTGTTAACCGCTAAGGGAGGACTGCCACTACTTGACCGCCAGGGTAACCGCCCACCATGTGAATGGCTACCTTTAACCGCTAGTAGCTTCTGTGACTGCTGGAGGGAAGGGGCCAACGTCAGGGGCTAGCCCGTAGGTGTATGGTCCCCATATGTCTCTATTTCCACAATTTTAGGCCTCTATGTCCATATTAACTATCTGACAAATCCACTTGGATTTCGGCATATTTGGTGGCCCGTTAGCGGAAAATGGGGGTTCAGTGCTAGATTTTGGGCAAATTTTAGAGCGAATAGTGGAGAAAATAGGAGAGGTCATAACTTCTCTAGTTTTCAATCAAATTGGGTGCATAAAGAGGTTAGGTAGCCATTTTTGGACATTATGGACTCATTGGAGTAGGTTTTAGAAGCATTTGAGCATTATAAACACATATTTTTACACATTTGAGCACAATAAAGAGGCCCAAGCCATTAAAAGCTAGATCAAGGAAACGTAGACCAGGAGGGGTGAACTCCTTCATCATGTTCTTGTTGTGATGTTATTTTGGTGATGTTCTGTACATTTATATGCTGTTGTTCAGTTTCTATTTTATGTTAAATTTCTCATAAAATTAACATAAAAAAATCATTTTCACTTGCAAAACTCATGAAACTTTAAGCACATGAATAACATTTTGTTTCTAATCTAAGGAGGATCTTAGCACAACAAACTAATATTCTTAATCAGATCATTTTGGTATCAGAGCTACTTGTATATAGAAATTGAAATTCATGAATGCTAGTTCAGAGAAAATGTTATCATCCATCTAGAGGATCCAATTACCAAGGAAAAAGCTTAGGGTCGGCCTCTTTCAATTTGCAACAAAATGATCACATGGCCTTAAGGTTGCAATATGCCAACACCATAGAAAACATTTCCAAGTGAAAGGCAGGTTTTCGATTTGTTGTCCCATCAACCAACTTGTAAATCAAAAAGAGCAAAACAATTCACGAGAAACTTCAAGGGTGCACCACAATATTCGGGCTTCTAGAGAGTTCCCTAGAGTGATTGTGCTCTCCTTCGTAAGTCACAATCCACATTGAGGTGTTATTATAAATGCATCAGTGTGAGAGGTTGTCCTACCAGGAATCATGTGGAATGCCCCTGCTTAATCCGAAGGGGTGTATGTGAGTCCAAGAAGAGAGCTAAAATTTAGAAGTGGATAGCTTCCAATGGCTAAACATGTTCTTTGAATATGGCAATTTAAGGAATACCACAAACCAAATGGGGCTAGTAGAAGTTGAAGTCTTTTGTTGAATGGTGGTTTAAGGATGACCACCAACTTTGGAACTTGGATCGAAGCAGTTCCCAAAACAATTATAAATCTAGTTAGAAGGTGATGTCTTCTACAAAATGGAAGTGCTCTCTTATGGTGGTTTAAAGATGACCAAACACTATTTTCTACCAGAAGGAGTAAGTCTTCTACTGAGTGGCGGTTTAAGGAGGACCACAAAGGTGCTCTTGGAACATGATTCTAGCTACAACTTTGAATTTGGCTCTCATCGACTCTGGATCTAGGCTCATGCTATCGACTTTGGTTTTGGATGTGGCTTAGGATTACTTGTTTCTATTTGACTAATAATACTTTGAAAATTGAAGCTTGACTATCAATCACTAATATTGCTCCATTTTCTAATACAAGGTGAGAAGTAAGAAACATATCCATTGCAAGATGTGTCAATACTCAAGAATGGATTATATAGGATCACTGATATATCTTCTTGGTTGTTCATGACCATTTCCAAAAATAAATCTATCTAAAGTGATTTTTTTTTCAAGGTTCTTATGATTGAAACATCTATCTAAATGATGGTTATGCTTTCCACAATGCTCACATGATGGAGATCAAAACACTGATCCTTCATGTGGCCAAGTTTATGACAAATTTTTTGAGAATATGATGTGGAAGTGGAGTAGACAATGATGTGTTTTATGAAGAAACCCAATGCTGTAAAACTAGATTGGTCTGGGGTAGTCCGAAATGTGAAAGGTCACTTCCTTTTCATATCCAAGATTGGATTTGTTCTTGTTATTGATAACTTCTTTCCAAGTTCTAATGATGGGCTTAGGAAGTGCAAGAGGAACTTCTTCATCTTCATTTTAATTTTCTTTTGAGATGGTGCCATGTGGTAGCTTCTGATAAGGGTTTTTCTCAAACTTAAAAAAAATCATTGTTCTGAACAAGGACTAGTTTAGAAGGATGATATTTTGTTGTAGTTGATCTCATTTGAGCTAAGATCTAAGCTAGAGAAATTCAATTTTGTCCTATGAATCTTGTAAACAAGTTAGAACATTAGTGAGATTGGATTTTCTAATTTTGGTTATAATATCAACAATAGAGAGCATCAAAGTATTTAGCAACTCGAATACTTCATCAATTGTGGTAATTTTCTCAAGAACTCAAGCTCAATAAATGAAAGGTGTTAGCTTCAAATTTACAATGAATGAGAATGAAAGAGATTCAGTAACTCAAACATTGTGCTATTGATGATTCATTTTCCAAGGTGGTAAAATATCAGGAGCAATTGGTCTCCAACCTATCGTACTACCTCAAAATATAGGTGAACCCATTGGAAAAATTCAAGCAATTCTCAGAGAGAAATATGAACTGTCAAAATAATTTTGTGCCAAAATTTCATTGTTGGACAATGATTGAAAGGTCAAATCCATAAATAACAATCCATTTCTAGAATACATAACTTCACTTGATCGGTAAAGCGGAATTCAGAGCTAACATATGTTCTCATGTTTACATTGTGTTGGGTCTCCATATCATCTATTTCAACCTCTTTTCTTTCATTTTCCTTTAGTATTTAACCCATTATGTAGCTCCTTAACCATGCATTAAGACCATCTTCATGATTAAATATGAGTTTAAACATATTATTTCGAGTACAATTATTTTGGTATTCTGAGTGAATTTATGGTTAAATATAAAAAAAATAACATGTATTCACTTATATATAAAAGTTGGATGAGTTTTGTGATGTGTGTAGGCATATTTGAAGATTCCAACACAATCATATTTGGTCTCTATGTCTCAAATTCAAATTTCCTCTTGAAACTCTTGAAGATTTGAGATCATTGATTGAGCACAATTCATGGAAAAGAATCACGAAAGTTTTCATAAGTGTGTCCTATCAAAGCTATGAGAGATTTATGAGAGGATATGAAGAGATGCTACTTGCTAGATGTTAACACATGGTTGTAGCCACATAAGATTTTTGTGGATCTACATTTATGAATTAGTTATCTTAGTTTTTGTATAAATAGGAGTGCCTTCTCCTCTCAAGGGCGTGTTAAGTTTGGGAATGCTAAAGCTATGCTTATGTTTGATGTGTTAAGAATTCTAAATATTGGCTATGCTTATGCTTCATGTTATGAATATTATTGATGTTATGAATACAATCCTTTGAGTATGGTTAATCTTTCATGATGAGATATGGTGTTTGATCAAATGGCTTCCTGAACTTTCCACCTGATGAGTATGAGTGTATTTAATGTTTCATTATTGTAAGATAGATTATTTTCTTTTTCTGCAATATTTATTTCAAGTCTATTGATTAGACACTTTATTGCTCATTCCGTTTATGTTCTTTTGCAGGTCAAGCGTTATTCCTTTCATTTCATAGATTCATTGCTTTTCAATTTGTTTGCTTTTAGAATAATAGATAGTCATGAATGATTCTAATTTGAAAATGCATACATAAGTCATTTCAATTGATCTCTCACTACTTTTAGAATAGGTTGCCTTTAAATTTCATAGTTTAAGAATTCCATGCTTTCTTAGTATAGGATTTGTTGCTTTCTAGATTCAATTTACTTTCAAGTCTTTACTTCCAATTCATTAGAATAGATTTACTTTCTTGTTGATAATATAGATGATTTACTTTCATGTCACTAGAATAGATTTATTTTCATGTCAATAGATTAAATTTACTTTCAGGTCAATTGTCATTTCAATTTCATAAATTAAAAGATTGCTTTCCAAGTTCTGAATTTAATACTTTTGAAAAGAAAAGGTGTGTGCATACTCATCTTAGACATTTTTTAGAATAGGTTTATTTAGTCTTGTAATTTCTTTCAATAGATTAGAATTTCCTTTTGAAACTGAAAGTTAATTCCTAGCATATATTGTGCAAGTATATGTCACAAGTATACAACTCTGGATTGACATTTAATGCAATTAATTTAACTCACAATTAAATTACCCAACATTTTGGCGCTGTTGCTGGGGAAGTATACATAGGCTTTAGCTTTCAATCTCATTTTTAGTTGCATACGCAAAGCATGATAAATAGGATGCATGAATTTCAATCAATTTTTGTATTATACAAGTTTCGATGCTAAACCATTTATGGACATGAGATCTAGAATGATGATCAAACATTTGGAGAAGAGCAAAGAGCTAGGGGCTATAGCTGAATTTGAGCCATAAATTGAAGAGTTTTTGGCATGCTTGTCTCTATATCCTTGGTACCCTTTAGAGAATGAAGAGCTTCTACAATAAATTCAAGGCATGATAACTAAAGAAGAAAACGAGGAGAGCGAGGGCTAAATTGAAGATTGGTTTCAAAAAGTGACTACTCTGCAACATTCTTTCATTATTTAACAAATCCTAGTACCAAATCCAAATGTAAAGTTGGTTTCTCATATCTTGGTGAACATTGAGGTATATTTTTCAAATTTGGATGTGAGCATATTAGATATTTTGATTCATAAATGGCTTCATTAGAAATACTCCTACACTTGAAAAAAAAACTTTTTCAAAACAGAGTAGGATAGAATAGGAAAATAAAACCAAGCTTAGTAATGTTTTTTACTTTTAGAATTTTTTTTTGAAGTTTGATTTCATTTATTTCTTGGAAATTCTCATTTGAAGATGTAATAAGTGCCACCTCATTCACTAACCATTGGCATGAAGATCTATAAGAAGAAGGAACATTTGGAGAACAAGTAGAGTTTTGGAAGCAAAAATTTGAGGTCTGAGATCAATTCTTCTTACTTTGTTTTGTTTTTAATTGCAGATTTCAAATGAACAAAGAATTTCAATATTGCTAAGTATGCTCTCTTCTTGCGCCATGTTGCAATGTGGAAGATCAGAAAGGAAAATTAGATAAGTTAGCTTTGAAATTTCACAATAAAATTCATAGATCTGAAAAATGACTTGGAGATCTAAATTCACTATTCATTTTTAAAATACTTCAATTTTGATCTCCAACTCTTAGTTAAATGTGTCTCAAAACTTGCTAAAATAATTTCTTTCTCTTTAATCAAACATTAAAAATAAAAATAAAAAAAGAAGAAGACCTAATTAGATTTTTCACACAAATTTCTAAAATAAGATTTCTTTTTATTTTTAAAATAAAATAAAATTATATATAAAAAAATCATTTAAAAAAAATAAAAATAATAAATAAATAAAACATTAGAAATGAAATAATTAAAAACAATTAAAAAAACAAACATTTAAAAAAGCAAACATAAAAATAAAAAAAGAAACAATTTAAAAATAATAAAGAGAATATAAAAAAACCTTATTAACCCACAATTCAAGTCCTTGGTTTCAAACCCATCATAAAAGTTCGAGAACAACCCACAAAGGGCCGAAAATCCCACAGGCCAAGAGCACAGTGCAACCACCAAGCCATGAAGAGTTGATCCACACAGGAAGAGGGCAGCAAAAAAAAATTTTGGCCCCCCTAGATTTTGTAGCTCCACGTTTACAACTTACAACAATTAAAAAAAATAATCTTTTGATGTGAATTCTAAGTTCTAGTTCAATTTAACTCAATGATTTGTTGGGAAGATCCATTTTTTTAGGCAAGATGATGAGTTCAATTAACAATAAAACATTTTGGTGGCATAAAATTGATTAACAGGTGTGCTGGAACTATTAGACACTTGGAATTCTTCTAAAAAATCTTGGATTGTTTTGTTGGGCATTTGTCAAATTGTCACGTTGTTTGCCATTTTGTCACATAGTTATTGTTTCGAAATTTAAATCAAGTTTTTACTATTTCATTGCACAAAACACTCATGTGGCTCATTGGTAAGTTGTTGAGTTAGTAGAATAGTGCTCATAACTTCAAAATCCATGGAGGCCAAAATTTGTGAATCATGCAACATCTTGATACCATTATTTCAACTTGTGACAATTTGGTCAAATTGTCATTGCCACATGGCAGCCCAACATCAGTCTGCCCAATCACATCATCACCCAGTCAGCCTGTTAATTCATCATGCCACATCTTTGCCCAGTTAGCCTGCCAGCTCATCATGCCATACCATCGCCTAGTCAACCTGTCAACTCATCACACCACATCTCGCCCAATCAGCCTAACACATCATCATGCCACATTAGTATCCATAAGCACACATGAAATATTTTGGAGCTTCCACGTGGCATCTTTCGATACTGCCACGTGGCACCCTCTGGTGCTGCCACGCGGTACCCCTGCTACATTTTTCCCTATTTTCCTAAAAATTCAAATGGCCATAACTTTCTCATACGATGTTCGTTTGAGGTGATTCAAGAGTTATTGGAAATATCTTGACGAGCTCTACATGATGAGATAGTTTTCATCATTATTTGAGACAATAAAAAATGGTCATTTTTAAAATTTTTTGTTACAATTGGACTTGGAAAAAATCATCAGATCATTAAAACATGTTTCTAATATGAATTTTCTTTAACTTGGTTTTTGAATCACTCAAATCAGATATCAAATGAAGAAATTATGAACAAAACATTGACAAGAAGCTTAAGATGCATCACTTCTCGGAAGGTAAAAAGTGCATTTCATTTTTATTTATCTTCCTTGAATTTGTTTTATTAGCACCATTTGTTAAATATGTGAGTATATATCAGATGAAGAGAGACTGGTCACATCTCTCTCTCTCTCTCGCGATAGTCTTACGTTTTATTTGCAGATCAGTGCTATGTTTTTGCAAGTTCTAGGACGATCAAAGAAGATAAATTTATGCACAAGTGACACTCGAAAACCAACTTATTTTTAGAAGAAGCATGTTTCAATGGAATCACGAAGAAGTCAAGTGCAAGTCCATCTCAGATCACTTTCGTGCCTACCATTGCTATAAAGCCTCTCAGATACCAATTTTACCATTGTCACTTAATCATTTTCCTCTTTCTAATCACAGTCCATCCATGATTGGAGTCCATAAAATTTCCATCTTCCTAGTACTAGATCATCACTTCAAAACCATTTTCCCTTTGCAAGTTTCATACTTTTATGCCTCACTTACATTTCATGCCTAACCCATAAATAAAGTCATTCGACTCACTTACATATTGAGTTACCCAATTGTACTTTTCCTTTTCCAAAATAAATCATGCTTAATAAGAGCAAATATTTCATCTATGGTCCTCTACATTATTACTTTATGCTTGCGTTAGATGATGGGGGATGCATTAAGGCCCTCTTTCTAACAGGCCTTTACCCATCGACTGCACATTATTTGGGTTCGAGACTAGATATCTTTTTAATACCTTGAGGCTTGCATGCCTTAATGGCAAGTTCTCTCACCAATAAACAGTGGGAATACATCAATGTCCCATGTCGATTGGATCTTCCAGGTGAGTCAACTTCAACTCATTTATTCATACCTAGTAAGATTAACGTGAGCATCTTGAGTCTCATTCACATTAATGGCGAGCAGTTTTGTGTTGGTTAATGACATTCATTAATGGTTGATAATCCAACAATTTCTTTCTATGTTAGATTGTAGAAATTTTACCTGTAGAACAAACCGATATATGCAATTTCCTAAAGCATAATACTTGTTCTACTTCTACAAAACATTAAGTGGAAGCATAATCGAATTCATGAGCAACATCATCTAGAAACATGCATAACTGATCAAGATAAATAATCACACATAACACAAGATATATCCAGGGGAAAGCACCAACATAAAACCCCAACCATGTATTATCAATCAAGTGGAAATCCTCTTCACAATACAAAAGAATTAGCTCTCAAGCTATTTAGTTGTCAATGAACTATGAAGATATGAAGATATGTCTCATGAACCAACCAAGCCCTGTATATAAAGGCTTTACCTATGGTCCAATCCGTATTTACTTGCATAGTTTGCTTAGGAAATAATAGCAAAAGCATATGCAATTAATTCCAAACATACCAAGTTAACCAATGGTCCAACTACGCAATCCTTGAGGACACTAGTTACTCAACCATGCAAAAACTACTTACTAGAAATAGTTAAGCATCTGAAAGTACATTGTCCCACCTCTGATCTCAACTGGGTCTCTGACAGAATTGACTTGCAATAGTTATCCATGAGTGCATTCTCAGTTATCTAAAACAATAGTTGTCACATGCATGCAAGCATTAACAAACTATATTTTCTTATTTTAACAACTTGTTAAAATAATCTAACTGGACTTGACTAGTTAGAACTAAGTCAACTGATTCTCTCATTATAGAACTCGTACTTATTTCCTCAATCAGTGGAGGAAATTAAGGATAAATTCCTCAATCAGTGGGACAAATCATGTGCATGCTCACAAAGACTTCAAATTCGAATTTCCTTAACTAATAATCTCAACTGAATTAATCAATTAATATTTCCAACTGTTGTTAAGACCAAAATTAATTTTACTTCCTATAGATAGACTAGGGACTGCTATAAATAGGAAGGGACCTAGAAATACTATTTTTAGAATTTTCTATTTTTAGCAGTTTCACCTCTCACCCAATGTGGCCAATGACCTCACTGGCCAAACTGCTATTTTTAGACATGATATTTTTAGCACATTCTAAATTTAACATTTCTTGTTGCACATTTTTCAACACTCCCTCTCAACAAGAAAGGCTTCCTCTCGAACCCGATCCTGTAAATCTGGAATGTTCTGCATGCAACACATCTACCCGGTCCACTTGCTCCAACAACACTTGGAACAAACACACTCCCAACTGACCACTCTATTGGGCTAGGAACATACTCTGATGCTGAAGCTCTACCTGCTGCTGACAAGTGCTCCCTCTCTGACATCTGCGCTATTGCAACATCTCCATGTATCTCGCACCATTACACACCTCTCTGTGCCACCTAGCACTATGCAAAACACTTGTGCCTCTCGCATTGCTACAGCCTGCTAGCTATGCGCTGTCTTGGGAGTCCCTGCACTGTCGCTCTCTCTGCCACTCCATCCACTTCTGTCTCTACCCAATCAGTTAGTTCTTGCTACTCTACATCGGGGTTCCCGTAGCAAGATCTCATCCAAGAGGTTAGGTACCTCAAGGATCCTGCCCCTCCTCCTTGGGACGATCACTCTATATCACCCCACCTCCTACCTGGAGGTATGGCTGCATGTGATCCCTCAGCCCACTTGGCTCGAAGTTTCCCCCTACTGGAGGTCTCTGCATGAGTAGATGTCTCTACTCGATCTCCACTCAGCTTCCCCTGTTGTGGCTGCTCCACAACCTCCTGAAGCTGCTCCACCAATCGTGGCTCCTCCACAATCGTATGATACTTCTTCTAGATCTGCATGTTGATAGGTAATATACCCTCCCTCTCAACCACCAAGTCTCCATCAGTTGCCTTGTTGCTCAAGGCTTTGCATGCATCTTGAACCTCAAGGGCATAGAGGTCGACCCGTGAACCAATCTGCTTCACCTGTCTAGTGATGATGTGTCTAAGGAAAGCCTTTCCCTCTCTGAAGACTACATCATAGCCTCTGTCTTCCAGCATCGCGATTGACACCAAGTTTCTCTTCAGTCCTGGTACATACTTGACATCGGTCAAGGTAAGGTGAGCTCCATGCTCCCTCTGAAAAATAACCGTGCCTACACCTGAGACACTATACTTCTCATCATTACCCATCCCTATGAGTATCTGGAGATCTTTCTCCTCCAAAGTACTGAACAAACTTTTGTCACCGGTCATGTGGAAAGAAGCTCCACTGTCAAGAAACCAACCACTTCCCACCATGGATGAAACCATGCATGCGAAGAGTGTGACATCCAACTCAAACTGTGAAGCAAGTGCCTCACCTTCAGATCCTTCCTCGCATCCCTTCTTGGATTTCCTTCGTGGACAATTTACAGCATAATGGCCCACCTCATGACAACGAAAGCATCGCACTTTCGATTTGTCAACCTTCTTCCCATCATTGGAAGAACTAGATTCGGAAAGAGAAACCTTCTCCTTCCCCTTCTTCGTCTTACTCGCTAAGGCACAATTCTTCTTATCATGCATGGATGAGGAATTGTCTCTGGTGCTCCGTCTAATCTCCTCCTGCATCAAATCTGACCATAGTCGTTCCCAATCTGGTAGTTTCTCCCTTCCATTCACCAAGTCCTGGTAGCTATGCTAGCTCTTAGGAAGGCCAAGGAGTGCTAGACTCACCATATCCTCATCATCGACAGTCACCCCCACACTTCCCAGCTCATCCCGTCATTGGGTGAACTTCGTGAGATACTGGGGCATATTGTCTCCATTCTTACACTTAATGTTTCTGAGTTTTATCCTCGAGCGCCATTCCACTAGCTCAAAACTCAACCACTTCTGATCTAAAATTCGTGAGAAAAAAGTATTTCTCGTATAGAGATCGACTGTATGGGAATTCACTGGATATCTCACCTTCCAAAAGAAGGATGGTCCGATTACAGACTCTGCCTAAAGAAATAAAATGTAAACACTTTCTGAATAATAGATCCGATGATCAACTTCTGACTGATATCATGTAGAAATATCTTCTACAAATCAGCCGACTCTGATACCATGTAGAATTTTTTGTGAATAATGTGACACTTATTCACAGAGATTATCCAGATTATACACTAATTGCAGAATACATGCATAATACATAACCTCCTCTACGTTGATCATCAATTTATCAGTATTAAGAAACAATTGCATGCGCACATAGAAGCATCAATCACGCATATCAACACAGTATGTACCCGGGGAAAGCATAAAGCCGAAAACCCCCAACTATTTGTATATTATATTGATTGAGAACATGTAACAATACATAGTACAATACTCTTCGCAAGTATCCAACACTATCTCCACCTGTTACACACAATACAACTCAGATCTGATCTCCAAATCTCCTCCGTTGCTTGCCTGCCTCCACTGCACAATACCTGCATGAGAATGATTGAATCAAAACTCGTTCCAAGTTCTATTTACCTTGGATAATCACTCACACTGGAAATAGCGTGAGCACAGGATATATCAGTGGGAATCTACTGCAAAATTCTCATGGGCATACTCAATCCATTGATTGTGCAAGATCTCATGCACAACTGATAGTCACAACTCACCCTTTAACTTACCTCTAACACTTGGCTCCACTGAACTATCCATGCACTGAGTTAACTAATGTATTCTTCAGTTGCATTATGAGTTAATAATTAGTGAATTAACTAATAACTAATTCACACAACTCATTACTTAGTCTATTGGCCAGTTAGACTAAATACAACTAGTTCAACTAAGTCAAACTGAACACAACTCCATTAACTGCTTATCTAACTCCACAAATCTCAACCACTTGAGTTCTAACTGAAGTCCTTCATCCAATAGCTCAGTCAACCCATAGGTAACCACGTGATTCCTTCAGACAGTTGCATGTACCACATCTATAGCTCCAATTGAAGTGCTCCAAGAGAATAAGATAAAGTTTAGAGTCCAAATATTACTAAGGGATAATAATATTTGACTGTTTCTCTTTTTACCTGACAGCCTAAAAATAGACTTTGATCACACCGCTGTGATCTAAAAAATATAACTCCATCTATTTTTCCCAACATGACCAATCATCCATAAACAACATCCTGCAACTCATAGACCATGATCCAGATGTCTAAAAATAGACATAGTCTAAAATGGACTTTGCACCAAAACTTGCCTGCAGGACCACTTAGTGAAGGCGACTCCTTTCCACTAAGCTCCATCATCTTGTTGCATTCTCAACAAGCATTTCTTGTTGCACACTTTTCAACACTTAGAAATTGTTTAAGTACTCCGTTTGCACAGTTAGTCATTTACATGATGTTTTCCTCTGATACCCGGATTTGAGAACCCTTAATTGCTCTCCCATCCCAGTTGACTTATTTCATTCCTTCCAGAGTTCGGCCTAGGGAACCCTTAATTTCTCCCTAGATCCAATTTGAAACCATTTCGCCATTCAGCCTTTGAGATCTGCAGTAAGTGATCTATCTTGCCCTGTAGACACATGTTTTTAAAACTAAATCTAGTCTTGTTTGTCTGACATTCAACTCCATAACCCAATGGTAAAAGACAAACCTCTGTTCATCTATGTAAAGTGATCCCACCACCCAATTTCAAACCAAAACCCAAGTACAAACAATAAATAGCCTAAAATCATCTTAACTAAAACAAAGTTAAATTATAAAGAGAGAGCCCTTTCTAAGCATTGGGAAGGCTAGGTCTTGATCTCCAAAAGTGGTTTGTGCTTACGTTTGAATTTTCTTTCTTCATTAACTTCAGAAGAAATATCAGAGTGATAACATTTTTGGCAACCATACCGGGGACTTCGATCCTCAGTATCATAAAACTTTAAGGAAACCTTAAATTTAATCTTGAGCCCCTTAAGGTCATTTTCTGATTTTAATTTTGAAAATTTTCATAAAAAACAGTTAAAAGAGTTAAAATTCTAGCTCCCAAGAAGATTCACTATACTAGGGCAAACCCAGATCCAAACCCTACAACTATAGTTGATGACCCGGATAGAATTCTAAGAAAACCCAGAATAACAGAAACTCAAGCCAGTAGTAACCAGTTAGTCAGAGTCAATTCACTCCCTGAGGAGTTGTCAACTTTAGAGGAAATCCATTTTGATTTTTCATTTGACCTCTCATTATTTAGAAGTAAATATGAGAATGCAATTCATGAAACAGTCTTAGACCTTGAGTTTTTTCAACTCATTGAATCAAAAAGGATAATTCATTTAGATTTACATCAATTTGTTGTAGATACTTTTGACAAGATAGAAGCTTGGGCCTCTAAATTTATAAGTAATATAGGTGATTCTTACCTTCAACAATCTGTTGAAATAGCTGCCCTTACTACTGCTACCCCTGAAGTTTCTGCACAAACTTCACTCATTGTAAATACCCCTTCTTTTACCACAAATTCACCAATTGTATCTACCGCAATCCAGTAATTCATCAACCATATTCACCATCATCTAGTTCATATCCATCAGTTTCAAGCCCTTCCTCAAGCACCACAACTTTAGCCCCTAATCAAGCCAGAATCACAACAGTGGAAAATTGATATGCACTTCTAGATATAGCTAAACCAACTAAATTTGCTAGAGTAGAAATAGATAGTTTAGAGAATGTAGAGATTGAATAAATAATGAATGATGATATTGAAATTCTTAATCTGAAAAATAATTTTTTACCTAAGGGATTAGTCCCTTTAGAAGATTTGTTTGACTCTAATGATGTACCTAGGAAGCCCAAAATGGAACCTTTGAGAGTTGACATATAAGAGGTTAACATAGGAACTAAGGATAAACCAAAACTCATTGAAATATCAAAAGCCTTACCTCCAGAGGAAAAGGTTAAATACATCATTTTGTTTAAAGAGTTCCAGGATGTATTCGCCTGGAGTTATGAAGACTTAAAATCTAATGACACCAGCATAATCCAATAGAAAATACCTCTAAAAGAAGATCATAAACCTTTCAAAGAGAAACTTAGGAGAATAAACCCAGTTATTACGCCCTTTATTGAGAAAGAAGTTAAAAGAATGTTTGATGCCAAAATTATAGTCCCCATTAGATACTCAGATTGGATTTCAAACTTAGTCACTACTAGGAAAAACACTAGTGAAATTAGACTTTGTGTAGATTTCAGAAATTTAAACAAGGTCTCATTAAAAGATAACTATCCTCTACCAAAAATGGACCACATCCTGCAGAGGGTAGTAGGCTCATCCAATATTTCACTATTAGGTGGATTCTCTAGGTATAACTAGATTTTAGTTTAACCTGAGGACCAAGCCAAAACTGCATTTACTACTCCATGGGGTACCTTCATGTATTTGAAGATGCCTTTTGGATTAATGAATTCAGGTGCCACATTTCACAGAGCTGTGTAGAAATTCCCACCTGTAGATCACCTGGTAATGCAATGTACTAAAGAAAAACACTTGATCTACTTCTACAAACAATTTATCGTAAGATTAATCGAACATGAGAAACATCAATAAGAACAAATATAACTAATATGGAGAATCAATCACACATAACATAGAAGAATTTACCTGGGGAAAGCCTTAGCCTAAAACCCCAACTCTGTATTATCATACAAGTGGAAATATAGCCAGTATTACAACAAGAATTAGCTCAAAAATTATCCTGCTCTCTCTGCAATACCTTTACTGCTCATAGATAGTCAAAGGCCTCTATCTAACCTCTGGTCTACCCTCTAAGCCTCCTATTTCTTTGCACAATTCTGATTGGGGTCCAGTGCAACCACTTGTGTGAATTGGCCTCTTCACACACTCACCAACCTTTGATCCAACTACACAATCCCGAAGGAGATAAATCCTCATCATGGATGAGTTTCCTTTATAGGAAAAATATTCATCCAACTGATAGTACACTGTCCCTTCTCTGATCTTAGCTGGGTCTCTATCTAAACTGACATGCATGAGTTATCCATGAGTGAATACTTAGTTATCTGAAATATAGTAGTTACATGCATGCAAGCATTAACTAATTGAAATCTCATTACTTTAACAAAATGTTAAATTAATCTAACTAGACTTGACTCAGTTAATTGAGCCAACTAATTACAACTCAATATTACAACTCATCCTTATCTCTTTAACTGATGGATAAATTCCTCAATTAATAGATAAACTATTGCATGTCCTCACATAGACTTCAAGTTTGATTTTCCTTAACTAGTTAACTCAAGATGAATTAATTAATTAATTTATAAATTGTTGTTAATTTCAAATTCGAATTTTACTTCCTATTTTCGGTCAAGGGACTGACTAAAATAGGAATCCATCCTAAACTGCTAAAAATAGAATGTTATTTTTAGCACTTATTTTTTTCATTCCCTATTGCCCAATCCAGCACTGGTACCCAAACTGTAATTTTTAACACTTCTCTTTTTAGCATTTCTTGTTGCCATTTTCAACACTCCCTCTCAACAAGAAAGGCTTCCTCTCGAACCCAATTCTGTACCTTCGAAATGTTCTACATGCAACACTTCTACCAAGTGTGGTTGCTCCAACAACTCTCAGAACAAAAAGACTCCCAACTGATCTCTCTGTTGGGCTAGAAACATACTCTAATGTTGAAGCTCTACCTGCGACTGACAAGTGCTCCCTCTATGACCTCTACACTACTACAACATCTCCATGCATCTTGCACCGTTTCACACCTCTTTGTGTCATCCTACATTGGTGCAACACACTTGTGCCTCTCGCATTGCTGCAGCCTGCTAGCTTTGTGCTGTCTTGGGATTCCTTCACTGTATCACTCTTTGCCACTCCATCCGCATCTATCTCTATCCAATCAGTCGGTCCTGCTACTCCTCATCGGGGCTCCTGTAGCAAAGTCAAATCAAAGAGGTTGGATACCTCAAGGATCCTGCCCCTCGTTGTTGGGATGATCACTCCACATCACCCCACCTCGTACCTAGAAGTATGGTTGCATGTGATCCCTCGCCGACCTGGCTCGAAGTTTCCCCCTACTGAAGGTGTTTGCATGAGCAGATGTCTCTACTCGATCTCCACTCAAAATCTCCAATTGTGGCTCCTCCACAACTGTCTGAGACTTCTTCTAGGTATGAATGTTGAGAGGTAATGTACTCTCCCTTTCAACCACCAAGTATCTAACCTTTGCCTTGCTCCTCAAGGCTTTGCATGCATCTTGTACCTCAAGTGCATACAGTTTCTTGGCTAGCACATCAATCTGTTTCTACTTTCCCACCATCATGAAATTTTTTGGAAAAAGAGATGATTTTAAATCAGTGATATCTCTCTCATCTAAACTTTGATTTAGCCTTATTTTTTTGAATTTGGGTATTTTTCCACAAGGAATCTAAATTTTCTATTTGTTTCTAAAAGAATTGTACAAAAACTTTCAAATCTGATTTGCAAACTCTCGGCCCAAAACTCAAAACTTTGAAATCTCCTCTCAGTATATTTTTCTTCCTTGATCACCTTTGCTCCAATACCATGTAGAAATTCCCACCTCTAGATCAATTGGTAATGCGATGTACTAAAGAAAAACACTTGATCTACTTCTACAAACAATTTAGCAGAAGCTTAATCAAACATGAGAAACATCAATAAGAACACATATAATTGGTATGGAGAAATCAATCACACATAACGCAGAAGAATTTACCTGGGGAAAGCCTCAACCTAAAAGTCCAACTCTGTATTATCATACAAGTGAAAATATAGCTAGTATTACAAAAAGAATCAGCTCAAAAGCTATCCTGCTCTCTCTGCAATACCTTTGTTGCTCATAAACAGTCAAAGGCCCCTATCTGACCTCTAGTCTGCCCTCCAAGCCTCCTATTTCTTTGTGCAATTTTGATTGGGGTCTAGTGCAACCACTTGTGTGAATTGGCCTTTTCACACACTCACCAACCTCTGATCCAACTACGCAGTCCTGAAGGAGATAAATCCTCATCATGGATGAGCTTCCTTTATACGAAAAATATTCATCCAACTGATAGTACACTATCCCTTCTCTGATCTCAACTGGGTCTCTGTCTGAACTAAAATGCTTGATTTATCCATGAGTGAATACTCAGTTAATCTGAAATACAGTAGTTACATGCATGCAAGCATTAACTAACTGAACTCTCCTTAATTTAACAAATTTTTAAATTAATCTAACTGGAGTTGACTCAGTTAACTGAGCCAACTAATTACAACTCAATATTACAACTCATCCTTATCTCTTTAACTGATGGATAAATTCCTCAATTAATAGATAAATTGTTGCATGTTCTCACATAGACTTCAAGTTTGATTTTCCTTAACTAATTAACTCATGATGAATTAATTAATAAATTTACAAACTGCTGTTAATATCAAATTTGAATTTTGCTTCCTATTTTTAGTCCAAGGACTGACTAAAATAGGAATCCATCCTGAACTACTAAAAATAGAATGCTATTTTTAACAATTCTATTTTTCATTCCCTGTTTCCCAATCTAGCACTGGTACCCAAACTACTATTTATAGCAGTGCTATGTTTAACACTTCTATTTTTAGCATTTCTTGTTGCCATTTTCAACAAGCTATGGATATAGCTTTTGCGAAGGAGATCCATGACTTCCTAGTAGTATACCAAGATGACATCACAATCTTCTCTAAATCTAACAATGAACACCTAGACCACCTGAGAAGAGTATTTATCAAATGTAGAAAAATTGGGATTTCTTTAAATCCCAAAAAGACACTTTTTGGTATGGAAGAGGGAAAATTGTTGGGACATATCATCTCTAAATATGGGATTAGAATAAATCCTGCAAGAATAGAGGCCATTTTGACCATTACCCATCCTAGAAACATTAGAGAGTTACAACCATTTCTAGGCAAGATAAAATTCCTTAGGAGATTCATTTCAAATCTAGTAGAACTGATTAGAGAATTAAATAAATGCTAAGAGAGGAATCAACACTTAAATGGACAGTGGAGGCCACACAATGATTTGAAGCCATCAAGGAAGCCTTAACCATAAATCCAGTCCTAATAAGTCCCGACTTTAACAAGGATTTTAATTTTTTCATTTGCTTCAGAACACACCATTGCAGCAGTCTTGGTGCAAAAGAACAACCAAGGATATGAACAACCAATTGCGTTTGTTAGTAAATCCTTAAGATATGCCACACTCAAATACAATATTATGGAAAAACAAGCATTAGATTTAGTAAAGGCTATCAAATATTTCAGAGTATACATTATGTATTCGCACATTATTGCTTATGTTCCAAATTTTGTAGTTAAGGACATTTTGACACAAAATGGGCCCGAAGGGAAAAGAGGCAAATGGATTGCCACAATATTGGAATATGACATAGAGATAAATCCAAATAAACTTATCAAAGGCCAAGGTTTAGCCAAACTCATGGTTAAATGAAACTGTCAGACCCTTGATATAAACTTCATTAGTGCCCTTGATGATTAGGAAGAGATGGTGACTCCACTGATCAATGAACCTTTTATTGATTCACCCTGGTATGCAGATATTATATTTGTATTACAAAATTTACAAGCTCATCCTGGTTTAACAAGAAATAAAGCTAGATTTTTAAAGATGAAGTCATTAAAGTATTGTATCATAGATAATGCATTGTTTTGGAAAGACAATAGTGGTATTCTTTTGAATTGTTTATTGAAAAATGAAGCTGATAAAATCATGCAAGAGTTTCATGTAGGGGATTGTGGAGGACACCTGTACTGGAAGAATACCATTGACAGAATCCTGAGGGATGGTTTCTACTAGCCCACTTTGTTTGCATATGTTAAGAAACATGTGACTTCCTGTCATAAATCCCAGATATTTGAGGGAAAGAGAAAACTTTTACCCTTGCCTCTTACACCAATTTCCACTGAAATGCCATTTCAACAATGGGGATTAGACTTCATTGGAGAAATACACCCAGCCTCCTTAGCTCAACACAAATGGATTTTGATAGCCACTAACTATTTTATCAAATGGATAGAAGCCATACCTTATAGACAAGCCACATATACTGTCATAATCTCCTTTCTAGAGAGTAATATCCTGTCAAAATTTGGATGTCCACAGAAGCTCATTACTGATAATGCAACTACCTTTAAATCCAAGAGAATGATGGACTTCTGTAACAAATACCACATCACCCTTGGCCACTCCAAAACCTATTACCCTCAAGGTAATGGACTTGTAGAATCATCGAATAAAAGCCTGGTCAATATCATTAAGAAATTGCGGGAAGATAACAAAAAGACATGGAACAAGAAGTTAGACAATGCCTTATGGGTAGATAGACTCACTACTAAGAAATCCATTGGAACATCACCTTATCAGCTGGTATATTGGATGGATGTAGTTTTTCCATCATCTTTGTGAGTGCCAATGATGAAGATCATCTGGGAATTACAGGTGGAACCAAATGATATTCAGAGAAGAATAAATCAGACCATACACCTTCAACAGACCAGAGAAGAAGTATATGCAAAATCACTGGTAATCTAGGACAAAATCAAGAAATTTTTTGATAAAAAAGACTAAAGTAGATGAATTTTACATAGGAGATAGAGTCCTTAAGGGGGATTTAAGGAGAGAAGACAAAGGCAAGCATGGAAAATTTGTTTTTTTGTGGCAAGGGCCTTATGTCATTTATGGCTACAGGGGCAACAATGCCTTTTTCTTGAGAGAGATAGATGGATTAGATCTACCAGGAGGACCTGTTAATGGTAGATTGTTGTAGCATTATTTTTCCACTAATTAATAATAGTTCGCTTTACTTTGCATCATTGAACATAACATTGCAGAGTGTAGATTGGATTGGATGGTAATCCTTTGAAGTTGAAGCCCAGAGAGAAGGCCCTGAGCTTTGAAGGATTCACTATCATAAGTATCAATAAATTAGAATTGCAGAAGGATAGTTCACAAGGTAACTACGGTCACAATTCAAATGCCAATGATCTTTAGAGTTTTTGAAATTTCACTAGGAAATGCCATCCCCATGTGGAGCCACTGTTAGAGTCTTATAGTGATAGGATTCATAATTTTGAATTGTCTGAGGTTAAGTCTTGTAATATTGTACATACCTTTGCTTTCTGCAAATGTTTTCCATATTAAAAATAAAAAATTTAAAGAGGGTATGTCCTAAAAGAAATATCAAAGGACAAAAAGAGTAAGAAAAGATAAAAAAAAAATGAAAAAAATATGAACCCCAAACAAAAACAAATCATGAAAGTGTGCAAGTCCAAATGCCACTACTCTTTACTTTATTGTCTAAAATAATGGTTGTGTGCAAGTTGTCATACTTGCCACAACCCATGATAGTCAAACTATTTAATCTTTACTACCTCATGCCTTTAATTTCATGTTTATAGTTAGAGAATAAATATTTGGCCAAACAGTTTAACCTTGGCAGATCAGTAAATAGGTAGAGAAATAAAAGGAGCACATCAGTTTAATCTGAGCCCTTGGAAGATATAAGGTTATAAGGAGATAGTTTGTTTCATAAAAGGAAAAAGAAAGAAAAAGGTTTGCTAGCTTAAGTGCACCCAATAAAGTGAAGAAATAATGTTAGGGTATGTAAAAGGGTAAGTAGAAGAAAGGTTGCAGAAATACAATCTATTTGAGGCATAAGCACATCTATCATGTTTAATCATGTGTTTTAGTGTGCAAGAGAAGTTATGAAATAAAAAGAATGCTCATAAGTTAATTTGGTTAATTTCCCCCATTCCATTTCACCCCTCACTAGATACTTACTAATTTCCCCTTTTACCACTTCATTTCTTATGTAAACCCCGTTTCCCTTCATTTTTACCCTTCCACCTTGGTTTCACACTTTCCCTAGCAAATTACCATCCAAATTCATTCCCCTACCCAAAAATACCCTTTCCCCTAGTGTGAAACCCTTTCCCCATGTAAAAAATCATTTTCCTTTTGTTAATTTCCCTAAAAACCCCAAAAAACCCCAAAACCCTTCATCCCAAAAGTTTATCCTCCCCCCCCCACATTAATTTATTAACTCCACTATAATATCATTTTTCCGACAAAACATTGGCCCCACTCCATAAACCCGCATTATAGAATAACCCCACATTCATCCATTGATTAATTACACTTAAGTGTAATTAAACCTTGGGCCTCGCTAATATCCACCCCCATCTCCCACTGTGCATCTCAGCCATGTGATGGCTATTTTATCTTGTACCCCCAGATCCTATGGCCCTTGTCCATATCACACCCATTCATCTCCTGACCTTTACCGGGCCGAGAGCATGGAATATGGGTGGTATTGCTTGGGCCCCCTTGGTTTACGTGGTGGCACCACGTTATGTCGCGTGCTCTCAAGAAAAAACCACCCATCGCTCAAAAGTTGTGTGATGGCCCTCAAAACCATTTCCCTGCCGAAAGAAAAAAACCATTCACTGTTCACTAATCTAATCTTGCACCAATTTCTAATCATTCCAGGATAAAAGCCCACAAACCCCCAGTTTCACTCTTTTTGCTCATTTTATCCGTGAAAGCATCCTAAGGTTTCCTATGTCCCCTAAGCTTCTGCAACTAGTTCTGACCATCAATTTCATCCCTAACACTCTCCAGAAGCCCAATTCAACCCTCTAGTGTGCAACTGAAGCCACAGAACCCTTTGCAGCTACCTTTCAAAACTAGTTTGCATCTTGAACCATAAATTCCAGGTATTTCAACGGAGAACCATAACGACCCTCTCAGTTTAAAACATATAATGAATTCAAGAAATCATTAATTGAATTTAATTGATTTCCCTTTGGATTGAGAATATTTCCCCCTAAAATACCAAAACCCCTATCATGTAAACTGCCAATACCCTATCTCTGAACTAGACACATTCAAACTTCACTTCTAGAGTTGTATAAGACCAATTTCCACATTTTATCACAAAAATGGCTGCCCAAACCTCCCTGGATGTCACACTTGTATCAACCCCTCACCTAGACATTGACCATTTAGCCCTAGCAGATAGGGATTTCCTAATTAAGGACACTACTACTCTAAGCCACCTTATGAAATTCCACTGCTGGAGTAAGGATAGGTTTCTAAACCATGTAGATGACATTCACCTTTTGGAATCCAATTTGCCCAAGTTTACATTCCCAGAAGTTCACCCATTCCTAGACATTGTGCATTTTTGTCATGCCTATTATATCACAAGCCAAAGGGCTATTGTGGCACCAAACCATGAGTTATTGTTCACCATTACACGCAGAGTCTATCAACCATATGCTGTAAATCCAGCCTAGTCCTAATTTGACCCCTTTTTCCATTGCAAATCTATTGGACCTGTGCATCAAACTTAGACCCAGTCAGAATCAAGTAAATTTTCTAGAATTTCATCATTGAGTAACGCCATACTCCTGTAGACATTCCACCCTATGCTGCCACTATTTTTTCAGAGTCTGGAAGGCGAATAATCACCATGCTCTCATGCATGTTAGGATACACATTAGATGAGCATGTGGATGAAGTCATCATGGCATTCTTGTCCATTTTCACTCTAGGAAAGCCTCTTGCTATTATGTAAGATTATGCTCAGTTCATTGCAGACAGAATGCATGAAAAATTAACCAGACTTCCCACTGAAAGAGTTTTCAACTTTTCAAATACTCTTCAGTGTTATTTTATATGTTTTTGTATTAGCAGACAAAGAAGTTCCCTGTGAGGATCCAGAAATTGGACACCAAGGGAAAGGAGAGATCAGTCATCTATTGGACACCCTTGGTCCAAAAGTTTTCCACATCATTCACCTACAAAGAATTCATTGACTATTTTGTGTACTCAGTCATGAACATGCTGACTTCTAAGACTCGGCCTAGAATCAGCCAAGAGATCAAAAGAGTATGGCAATTGGCCAAGAACAACAAGGTGGGAGATTGGTACTTGTACCAAAACCACACTGAGATCAGAGTTTATGGCTATGAGCTAGCCCCCTATAAGTTTCCCAAAAACCTCCCTATGAGGATATCTACACTTGAGTACTTTAGACAGACCATCAGCTCTGATGAGATCCACTTCCTAGCTTATAGGAAGAAAACACAATTCAAGATAAAAGACCAAATGCGCCCATTCATTTGCAACAACAGAGAGGTTGGACCAGAGGCCGACAGGTTACTTCAACAAATGAAATTCATAAACAATTTCATGTGGAACTATGAACCACAGGGTCATAAACAAGCTCAAACTCAGGGTCAAGTTGGGAGCATACATCCAACACCCAAGACCTGACATTGAATAGTTTACTAACTAGACTGAGTGGGTGGAGAACACCTTGATTGACATGGACATCACTGTTGTGGATGTAGAGAACACACTTATTGATTTGGAAAAGCAATTTGACCAGAGCTCTTTCTTGCAAGTTCCAGATTTAGGGGCCAATGAACATTTGTCTTATCATACAGACTCCACTAAATGAGGAAAAAAATCCTAAGAGGAGCAGGGATGAGGCATCTGGCTCTGCCATGGAGACTATTGATGAGCTGGTTGAACCAAGCAAGAGGCCCAAGTTGAATCATGTCTTTAGACAGGAGGATAACATTTCATCAGAGGAAATAATTGACACTGAGGCAATGGGACAAAAAGGTAAAGAAGCAATTGCATAAGAGGAAACACAAAAACCCTCAACCTACAACACATAGCTGATAGATTGATAGCAGAGTATGTAGATCTCTTCCTACATCAGGTCAGCTGACAAGGAAAAGGATATCAAATATAGATTTAAAGAGATAAAGATGAGGAATGAGAGACTGAAGGTAGAGACATATGCCCAATACCTCAAGTTCACACCATCAAACTAGACGATACTGATGTCAGCCTTTGACATCAAAGAAGGAAAAATGCAGGTCTCATTTTTGCAACCCATTGTACAACAACCAAAGACCTTAGTAGATTACAAGAAAACTAATTTTGAGGTATTCGCCAGGGATGTTCATCCCATTGATCAAATAGAGTTTCACAAGTAGGTTGGAGAAATGATCTACTCCACTCTCACAGCAAAGGCCATGGTTTCTTACAAGCTGCAGTATTCATTGGAAAATGTGACAATTCAATTCAAGCTGGAAAAGGCCTCTTCATAGGCTAAAGACACCACGATAAAGCCCTCGGAGGAATTGTTTATTGAACTAGGCCATGACCCAAGTGATGTTAAGGCCACAAAGAAACTAATAAAATATAAGAATGAGGACGTAGCAGCTCTCAAGAAATAGCTCAAGTTTCCTCATTTGCAACCCTCATAGACAAAGGAAGTTCTAGAAATCCAGACCAATCATGAGGAAATGGTGGACTTAGTGTTGCAGCTGAATGACCAGTTAAAGGAGATGGAAAAAGAGTTAGAGAGCTTTTTTCATCTCAAACAAGCTAGCATTGATAATGCTCCTACGAATGTAATTCCAACAATGACCACAGTTGTACCTTCTACTTTGGCAACATCATTAGCTCACACTGCTCCAATGGTCACTGCAGTACTAACATTTGCATCGACTACATCAGCAACATGATCGAAAACAACAACCTCCACAAGTGATGGAGAAATCAGGTTGGTCAAAGAAATGGAAGAAATGTCCATTCAGACCACTAAGATGAATAGGCTGAAGGAGAAAGTCACCAGCCTAGAGACAAATTGTAAACTTTCCCAGATCATGCATAAAGAAGAACAACAAAATACTACAAGGATGAATGAAAGGATAAAAAGCCTAGAGAAAGAATTGACATTGAGTGAACCTATAGGTAAGGCTAAAGAACAATTGTGAGTCAATATCATTGACTCTGTCAATGATATTTGGCCATCCATCCATGTTATTTTTGAACAGATTGATTTAATAAAGCATGCTACATAAGCCATTGAAAGGGTTAAAACAGAACTTGGAGATATGCCAGAGGAAGCTGCAAGAATCATCCACTCCCTCAACTCCAAGAACAAGTATGAGCTGCAAGAACTTGAGATACCTAACAGGATAGGTACAATTTTGGAAGTCAGAAAAGTCGTCACCAAGAGGAATTTGATGTTGAATTTAGAAGATGAGTGTCAAACCATGCAACTAGCCATTGACAGGTTCATGGCTAAGTTCAAAATTTTGAAGGAAAATGGATTACCTAATCCCTTAGTAATAAATGATAAGTTAATGACACAGGAAGATTATAATAAGAAGATCAGGGAAGTGGCTAGAGAATAGGTCATCACTTCATCCATGAAAGGCTTACCAACAGGCAGAGTGTTGTATAAAACTTTTGGAAACTTGTTTTACCTCCAGCATGAGGTAAAACACTTGTTTATTAATAAGCCTAATTTTTCCAAATATATAGAGGCAGATGAAATATACAGAAAAATTCTCAATATCTAGTTACTAGATGAGGAAATATGGGAAAAACTGGATGATTTACTGTAGTAAATACAAAGTAAAAATAAAAATGTACAGTAAAAAGTAAAAGAGAACAGTAAAAGGATATTGACAGGCCAGCAAGGTTAAAGTGTATCAGATGAAAGAGTATTAGATGAAAGATTATTAGATGAAAGGTTAAAGTAAAATAGAACATCTAGCATGAAGACCAAATAGCCAAGCAGCATAAAGGGCAAACGATCAAAGAGAAAATCCAACATAACCTAAATAACAAGGACAAGAAGCAGTAGTTCAATAACTGTCTCTATCTTCTTGCATGAAGATATTTCTCTTTTCCTAGATTAGTTCTCAATGCATTTTGAGATATTTTGTAATTCCTTTTGTATAAATACTTCATAATTCAAAGTATTATGGTGGATTATTTTACATTTGTAGAGTTATATTGATCTTAAAACCAGAGGGTGATTGTACCATTTTCAAGTCAACGGATTGGAGAAAGTAATAAAAGCATTTTGCTACAGGATTCATGAGATGAGTCATTTACAATGAAGTATATTCTTTGTTTTATATTGTTACCTTCTTATGTGTTTCATAATCTTAAATGTGTTATAAATTTGAATTCATTAACTGGAGATATCACTCAAAAATTGTTTAAGTACACTCTGTTTTTCAGAGTTAGTCATTTACATGTTTTCCTCTAATACCCGGATTTGAGAACCCTTAATTGCTATGCCATCCCAGTTGACTTCTTTCATTCCTTCCATAGTCTAGCCTAGGGAACCCTTAATTTCTCCTTGGGTCCGATTTGAAACCATTTCACCATTTAGCCTTTGAGATCTACAGTAACTCATCTATATTACCATTAGACATATGTTTTTAAAACTAAATCCAGTCTTGTTTGTTTGACATTCAACTCCATAGCCCAATGGTAAAATCCAAACCTCTGTTCATCTATGTAATGTGATCCCACCACCCAATTTCAAACCAAAACCCAAGTGCAAACAATAATTAGCCTAAAATCATCTTAACTAAAACAAAGTTAAATTATAAAGAGAGCCAACTTTGAGTGTTAGGAAGGCTAGGTCCTGATCTCCAAAAGTGGTTTGTGGTTACCTTTGACTTTTCTTCCTTCATTTACTTCAAAAGAAATATCAGAGTGATGACACTAGTCATACAATACATCCATGTCCAACCACTAGTTCCGATAGCGGAACTTTACAGCCACAACCACCTACTCCTCCAAAGAGATGTAGTAGCATTGTATAGTGGATAGGCCACGGCTCATTACAATATTGTCTAAGCTCTCTCCAAGATAGTCTTATCAGAAGCTTGGCTGACCAAAAGCCTTTACAATAAGTTATGAGGTTCTATTTATAGCAAAGGGTGGGGTGACACTTGACATTCCCCCTTGTGACATTTCATCTACCCTTATGACTCTTCATCTTCTCTATGATTGTTACATCCAACTATCAACGCTTGAACTTCCACTTGACAAGACATTACACTAAAATGCACATGTGCCCATGTGAGACAAAATGGCTTGAGAAAGCCATGCAAGACATCAATGACACTTGATCTGTTATGGTGAGACCAACTATTTAATATGATTGTGATGATGAAGGTGGTGATCTGATGCGAAGCTTGGCTGTCTGTGATGGTGTGCATGCACTCCATGGTGACATCTTGTTGAAGCGAACTCTTGCCTCAATTTCATCTAGTGCATTAGTATGGATCCTCCAGCCAACTCATCTACTAGCATGTGCATGCTCTTCTTAGGTGCAGCCGAAGTGGCAACAAACTGATGCATAGTGTCTGTGTTGATCTTCCAGTCTGTGGTGGTGGTCATCCGCATCAACTTTCAACTACATTTTCAACTCCAGTTGGACTTACTTCTTGTCTTTGCCTCGGTGAGTGTGACAAATGGGTTAGATTGCATGTGAGCACACAATGACATGCATGCTGCTGAATTCCCTTACATGCGATCAACAAAACCACTCACCATGTTTTCTCCATGCCAACTACTAGGATGAATCTATAACTTGTACGGGTGCAGTTTTCTTCGTCTGTGCATGTTGTGCCCCCTGATGTACCTATTCCTGCTACTAATCATTCTCTTGTCTGTGTAGCTCTTTTTATTCCTTGAGTTGTTGATTGAGAACATGAAACTCCTTCTCTATTACGCTCTATGCCTTCGCGTGATATTGATGTCGTGTTGTCGCCTCGTAGCCTGAGTCTGCAAAGTTTCTTTCACCACAAGTAGATCTGCTTGAGATTGCAATTTTTTTCCTCCTCTATGTTGTCAAAAACCTTCCTCTTGCATTCATTGCATCCAGTACACTACCTTTAGCTACTGTTCATGGTGTTTCTTGCTGTGACACTGCTGTCATCATGTCTTGATTTCCTTGTCTACGGAAAACTTGATGTCTTCGTGGGTATGCAAGTTCATAGACACTGGATTGAATGTATCCCCAAGTGTGCTTTAAAGGGTGCCTTCAACTCTGCTCTCTTGGAAACCATTGTACATGTTCTACTAAGAGGCAGATGAACACCTGTGGTACCTGGAGAAATGGCAACACTCATGGCAAGTAATGTTTTAGTCTAAAACCAAAATGAACTTGAGAACTGACTTACAACATACTTATGTGACTAATCACAAAGGTTACATAATTTGCACTGGGACATTGAGAGACTGACTGCCAAGACTACATAAGGCATAGTCTAAGCTTATAGGAGGTTCATTGGCTGCTGGAACTACACAATGAAAAATCCAACCTGGCTTCTGACTACTGGAATTACACAATGCACAATCTCAACTGGAAATGTTTGCAGGCTTAGTGACTGCATTGTACAAGTTTCTAGGCAGTAGTCACTGTCCTTCAGAATTGTGAAATGCAGGGCTAGAGGACAATCACTGGGCAGAAATGTGCATTTCCCGAGAGGAAGACAGAGCCTTCCCTCTCAGGATTACGCAATGTTGTCTTGGTGAGGCAGAGTCTGGGCCAAGGATGCTGAGACTGCTCGACGAGCAACTGAAAGCAAATGTGATTGTGAGTGCATGGCGATACTAAGTGTAAACATAAGTGAATGATCATGCATGCAAATAATGGATGAAATATTCAAAAAAAGGAACAACATGCATGTGGGTGAGGTGAGTCGCTGAATTGGTGACCGCTAGTGAAAAACAGTTTCATGCATACAACAACAGTGAGATGTTAACAAAAATTGATACGGTGTTAGTAAAAGCTAGTATGTATCACAATGACAATAACATCTCACTAAAATCAATAAGACAACATTCATACGAAGAGAAACAAAAAAAGTGCCAGAAAAGAAACATAAAACATGAAAGGCGGGCTTACCCCAAAACAGCTGAGTTGAATGTGCCAATGACTCCTAGATGCGATGTGATATGTTAGAGATACAAGATTGATGTGAGGAATGAACCTGCAATATCTGGTTCATGATTTTTGATAAAGTTGAAGACGTGATGTGAATGCCACAAATCTAGGAAGAGCGACACTTGGTGGGAGGTTTCCAAAATGATCCTTGAATGCAACCTCTTGCTGCTAAAAGTAGATCTGTGAATCAAGGGAAGCCTTTTCATGCTGCCTTGGGAGAAGTAGTCCATGCATGCAAATTAGTTTTTCTCAGTCACGGAGCTAACTGGTTAACTCAACTGCACATGCAAGAGGCTGCTCAATTGCTTAGAGAAAATGCGCATTTCTAGAAGGGAGCTTGTAGAATTCCTGTAGAAACTTCGATAGATCTAGAATTCTAGTTAAATTAAACACAAGTAATTTGTTGATATTCAAGAGAGGAGAGAAAGAATATGCTCCATAAAACCAATGTATTAAATTAATGAACAATAGTAATACATGAGCAACCAAACCTTTAATCCCAAAGGGAGGTGGTTATATAGAAATTGTTGAATCTAGAAAACTAGGAAAAAACTAGTAAAAAATTTGAAAAGTCTAGGAAAAGCTAAAGGGAGGCCTCAAATAGCAACAATGACTTAAGAAAATCTATGCCAACTATCATCCACAAGGAAAGAATGAGGAGGGGTGCATTTCCCAAGGAAGGAAACTTTAAAACATGTTAAAATAGTCAGGGGGACCAAATCCCTTGATTTAAGGGGGAATCTTCACGTGGGGTGCCAATCCTCAAATAACTCAAGTGGATGAGGTGTGGTTAGGTGTGAACATGCACTTAGATGTCTAAATGCTTTATGAAAGTGGTTGGACCAATATTTCCATAATATTGAGCCTTTAAAGGAAAATACAAGGGAAAGTTGGTCCACCGAGCTAGTTTACCAAAAACCAAGTGTGAACATGATTTTTAGTGCATGTGGTTAAGTCAAGGATACTTAGGCTAAAAAATAATTTAGATGTTAGGATTATATTCCAACACCCCCCCTTCATCCTAACTCACTTATCTAAACTGAGTCCCAACCAAGATGCCATGTTAGGTACTGAGGTACAATAAATAAAAGATCCTCATAAAATGAAGAAAGAGGGAAAACCTCGTGGGAAAAACCCCCTCCAAAAGAGGAAAAAAGGGTTAAGTGGCCAGAAGGGCCAACTCAGCTGTCTCCACCACTCCAAGCATAACTCTTAGTTCTAAAAATTTCTTTTCAGTGAAAGAATTGGAGAAGATGTATGCAACATGTTTCTTAGTGGGGCAGTACTGTAGTGATATGACTCGGTCACATATCAGATCGCGGATGTAATGCATGTGAATCTTGATGTCCTTCATCCTCTACCTCTAAATTAGATTAATCAATATATGAATGGACCCCTGATTGTCACAAAATATGATAGTCGGAAGTGGATACTGAATACCAAACTTAGAGAGAAGCCCCTGCAACCAAACAGCCTGTGTAGCTACATTCACAACACCTCTATACTATGCCTCGGCTGTGGATGTCTTCTTACTAGACTAGCAAAAATGCCCTGAACCAAATATGAAAACATAACCAAAGTTTGACTTGTGGTCTGTACCATCGCCAACCCAATCAGAATCTGTGTACCCAATCAGTGAAAGTGGGCAATCTGCAACTTAAAAGATACCAAAACTGGAAGTACCTTTCACATATCTAAGGATTCTCTTTGCAGATTTCCAATGAAGCTCATTGGGTTCCTGCATATATCTAGGACAAACTCCTATTGCAAAATATATATCAGGTCGGGTGTGAGTAAGATACAACAAACTCCCAACCAACTGTCGATATAGTGTATTGTCCACCAAAGGTGTGGTACTCGCATCCTCAAATCTAATCCCTGAAAGAAAGGGAGATGTTGCTAGCTTGCATTCTGTCATCTAAAAGCAAACGAGTAGATATGATGTAGACTTAGACTGTGCCATCTTGATCCTTGAAGTAGACTGAGAAACTTCAAGACCAAGAAAGTAGTGCAACAGTCCTGAATCTGTCATGGAAAATTGATTATGCAACCTTGATTTTTCCGAATCAATAGCTAAGGTAAGGTTCCCTTCCATTAGTAAATAATCTACATAAAGTAATATAAGAAAAATGGAATCATCATGTTGCAGCAAATAAACATTCGTATCACATTTTCATCGAATGAATCCAATGGAAAGTAGGAAATAATCCATCTTTGCATACTAGGCTCTGGGAACCTGTTTTAGGCCATACAAAGATTTCTTTAATCTGCAAACGAGGGAAGAGTTATGAATGTATCCTTATGGCTGCTCCATATATATCTAGTCCTTGAGATCTCCATCAAGGAATGCACTCTTCACATCCATGTGATGAACTTCCCATCTGCGAGAAGCGACAATGACTAAAACTAGTCGAATGGAGTCCATTTTTGCAACAAGTGCAAATGTCTCTGTGTAGTCTATGCCATGTACCTGTGAGTATCCTTTTGCAACAAGTCAAGCTTTGTAATTGCTGATATCAACATCTACATAAATATTTTTTCAATAGATCCATCGACATCGAACAAGCTTTCTTCCTTTCAGAAGTGGAACCAAGTCCCATGTGTTGTTTTCCATGAAAGCAGAGTACTCTTCATCCATGGCAGCCTCCCAAAGTAGGTTTCCCACAACCTCAGAGTGTGATTATGGATATCAACCAAGTTTCATATATCAATGTATGGGAAGCAATGGTTTGGTGGCAGCCAGGGCTTGAGGAGCCCCAAAAATCTGTGTTCTAGTTCTTCTCGCATCCGCAAGATCACCGACTAGTTCACCTGCATCTTGCAGGGTTTTCTCTGCCCAAGTTGGTAGCTGAGTTGGAGCAGCCATGACCTGCTCCTCATCCTCTAAGTCAGACCCAATATGCCTCTCTGATGGCTACTCTGAAGTTCTCGAAGAATTTTCAGACTCCTCCTCATCAATGGCAACAAGTGGTTCCTCGGCAGGGTCTGCTAAAAAATCATGCAGTGTTTCTTCTTCAAACTTCACACTTCGAGCTACAAGGAACTTTCTAGTGTGAGAGTCCAGTAATATATATCCTTTGACACTATTAGGATATCCAAAAAAGATACATTCAACACTTTGAGGCTCCAAATCCTTCCTCTTATCTGTTGGAATGTGAGCCCATGCTCGTGAACCAAAAATGCGAAAGTGTGACACTTTCGGTTTCTTACTGGCCCAACATTCAAATGGAGTGGTGCCTTTGAGTGCTTTGTGAGGAATGAAGTTATGAATGTATACTACACAATTAGTAGCTTCATCCCATATCTTAGGAGCTAATGATTTGGACTGTAGCATACAATTGGCCGTCTCTTTTAACAACCAGCTTTTCCTCTCTATGACACCATTATGCTGTGGTTTATATGGCACTGTATGTTGTAGCTGTATGCCTGCATCAATACAAAGTTGTTTTGCATCTTTGTTGACATACTTCCCCCCATTATCAATACAGAGTATCTTAATCTTACAACTAGACTCATTCTCAGCAAGTGCTTTAAATTCTATAGGGCATTCAAATACTTCCAATTTTAATTTCAGAAAAAATACCCAAGTAAAGTGAGAGAATCATCTATGAAAGTGAGTACATATCAAGCCTTACTGATTGCACGCTGCAGGAATGGGCACGTGATGTCACTGTGAATCAGCCCAAGAGGTGAAGAATCTCTTTGTGCCTTCCCTTTGTCAAACTATTTCTCTGGATGCTTGCCAACAATGCATCCTTGACATACACCGCTTGTGAATTTAATAGCGGGCAATCCTTCTACCATGTTTACCTTGCTGAGTTGATGCAAGTACTTATAGTTTAGATGGAAAAATATTTCATGTCATAACCTGCTGATATCATTAGATTGTGACAAAAATACAATGCTAATATATTTAGCAACAAATTGGGAGAAGAAATACAAACGAGAACCATTATCTGCAATTCCATGTGCAAGTTGTGAGCACATGGAAATGTCGTTAATCACTGTGTAGTCCAGAGTGAACTCCACCTTCCTTCCATAGCTGGAATGAGTGATCTAATATATTGAGAGAAGATTTTCATATAGTTAGGGAACATGAAGCACATTTTTGAAGCAACACCCTTCAAGGTCTACAATTCCTTCTCCGCACTTGCGAGTGTGGCATCTCCCAAGTAATTTGGGCATCTAGTGCTTTCTTCCATGGAAGAAAATTCATCTTTCGATGCAGCCATATGGTTTGACGCACATAAATAAAGGAGCCAAGATGATGGAGTGGATGTGACAGCCATTAAAGCATGACCATCTCATTCTCTCCCTCTCCCATCTCCAGTTCTGTTATCATCCTTCTTCTTTGCATTCTCGGGCATGGTGAGATTGTGCTACTGCAATTGCTTAGCTATCTCATCGATTGTTTTCCTCATGAAATTTTCTTTAGGATGAAAAAATTTGGAACAGTAGATGCAAAGTGTTCTTTCCTTCTTATTACCCTTAGGCATAGAATAGCTCTCTGAAGATTGTATGGGTCTCTCCTTCTTCGATTCATTAAATTTACCCTTCCCTTTTTGCTTGTCTCTTCCACTACTCTTTGGAGCATCAGCAGCCACAAATTCTTGGTTCTTTGAATGCTTGATGGCAGCCATTTGGACTAACTTAGCTTGCTCTTGAATCAATGTTGCAATGAAGTCATTCAATAGAGGCATTTTCCATTTTTCTTGAGTCAATTTAGATGCTTGAAAAGATTATACAATTACGGAATATTCAGGGGGGCTAATTTTGAGAGAATCGAAAGGATGAGTTGATCTTCCTCTTTATTAACTCCACATCCATCAAGTTCAACATGGAGAGATTTAAAATTGGTAAATTATTCTTGTATGTTTCTTAAATGAGTTGGACTGATGGATATGAGTTCATTCTCTAGTTTATGCACTCTCATTTCATCCTGCTTGTCGAATAGTCCTTCCAATGTGGTCCAAATTGCATCGGGAGTAGTGGCTCCACTGACATGAAAGAGGAGTTCCCTAGAAATTGATAGGAATATTAGCCCAATTGCTTCATATATTTTATTGAAATACTTGATCTTCTCCACTGTAGAAGTTGGTTCAGTATCTGTTCCCATTGTTACCCTGTAAAGCTCTTTACTTCATAGGAGCAGAGTAATCTCTGTCTTCCATTCAAAGTAATTGAAAGGATTTAGAACGAGTTTTGTGGGCTGAGAGAGATGATCCATTTCTTCTTTTTGTGCCTCCTAATGATCTATACCTGCAAATAAAACCTTGTACAATCCACTAGATTCCAACTAGCTCTGATAGCATGTAGAATTCCTGTAGAAACTCCAATAGATCTAGAATTCTAGTTAAATTAGACGCAAGTAATTTGCTGATATTAAAGAGAGGAGAGAAATAATTTTATCCATAAAATAAATGTATTAAATTAATTAAAAATAGTAATACATGAGCAACAAAACCTCTAATCCCAAAGGGAGGTGGTTATATAGAAATTGTCGATTCTAGAAAACTGGGAAAAAACAAGTAAAAAACTAGAAAAGGCTAAGAAAAACTAAAGGGAGGCCTAAAATAGCAAAAATGACTCAAGAAAACCTATGCCAACTATCAGCCACGAGGAAAGCATGAGGAGGGGCACATTTTCCAAGGAAGGTAACTTTAAAACATGCTAAAATGGTCTAGGGGACCAAATCCCTTGATTTAAGGGGGAATCTTCATGTGGGGTGCCAATCCTCAAATAACTCAAGTGGATGAGGTGTGGTTAGGTGTGAACATGCACTTAGATGTATAAATGGTTTAGGAAAGTGGTTGGACCAATATTTCCATAATATTAAGCCTCTAAAGGCAAAAAACAAGGAAACGTGGTCCATCGAGCTAGTTTATCAAAAACTAAGTGTGAACATGATTTTTAGTGCATGTGGCTAAGTCAAGGATACTTAGGCTAAAAAATAAATGTAGATGTTAGGATTATATTCCAACAGTGTTGGGCTAGTTTCCTAGGATATTTGCACAACTTCTGGGTGGATCAGCTGACTGCCGCCCAGGATTGCACAATTCCTGGGCTGAGCAGCCCTGCTAGGAGGAATTGTGCAATTTTCTGGATGAAGCATGACTGGAAGAATTACTCAATTCTGAATTCCAACAGGATGCCAGATAAAATTGCGCAAGTTTTGGAGGGAAGGCTGGTTTCCGTCTAGAATTGCGCAATTTCTTGAGAGATTTGCTTAGCTTGCAGCTAGACCAAGTTTGGAGGAACAACCAGTGAGGGGAATGCAACAAGCTTTAATGGACAGACTGTCATTCTTCAACAAAATCATTGAAGCCTGCATACTTGATGAAGCAAGATATGCTACTATAAAAGGTTGGTAGGGGGATCCAAAATGAATCTAAGGCAAAATTTTGGAGGGTGGTTGTAGCCACCACAACACACTTAGAAATAGGTGTCTCTTTGGTATTGTTTTAAGGTGTGACTATTGTTCATGAGTCCTATGCATTCCAGTGTCTTGCATTGATAAAATTTATGTGTGTGACCTATGTTTTAGTCATGTTAGTATGAATTTCTATCTCTTACTCTCTCCTAATTAGCCATTGTGAGATCTCTTCTTGGTCCTTCAACCAAACGCAAGTTCTAAAGGCAATAATCTTATTACTAGGTGATAAGTGCAACTTATTCATGAGCCTCGTTGATGTATTTTTTCTCCCATACTTGTACACTAAATCTTTTCTAAAGTCTCCTCCCTATAACAATTCATCATTATTTCCTAAGGATTAGTCATGTAGCCTTTTCTTGCCTCCCTTAATGAAAAGCACATTCTATAGGAACAAATAGCCACTGTTGGAGAGAACTTCACCCTTCCAAGCCTATGCTCACTTAAAAACTATGAAGTGCACTTCAAACGCTCAGTGAAAAAGAGCACTTTAGAAGAACAAGAACCTTCTCTCCTCTATAAAGTGCACAATGGAAAAACAATGACCTTCTTTCCTTGAAAATCACTCTCTAAGAGCCTTAGCGCACTTCAAAACAATGAGCGCACTTTGGAACTATGTGCAGACTCCTTCAACTCAAAGAACTATGACCTCTTAGAGTCCATGGTGCACTGATGAAACATGAAGCCTTAGAGTGCATGGTGCAATCATGAAGCACAAAGCTTCATCCTTCCCTTTGAGCATGTGGCATTATCACAAAGGTTGAAGCTTGAGCACACTTTTTCAACATGAAAGCTATGCCCTCTTTGAGCACATGATCTCATCCTAAAGGCTTGAGTGTTTCTCCTCCATCTATTAAGAGTGTACCCTTTAACCCTCTTATTCTCTTTGAGCACATGAGTGCACATTGAAGGCTTGAAGCCTCACTCCTTTGTCTCTTCTGAGTGCGCCCTTGTTCCTTCTTAGTCTCTTTGAGTGCATGAGTGCACCTTGAAGGCCTAAAGGCCTGAAGCCTCACTCCTTCATCTCTTCAGAGTGCAAACTTGCATGTTCTTAGTCTCTTTGAGTGCATGAGCACACCTCAAAGGCCTGAAGGCCTAAATCCTCACTCCATCTCTTTAGAGTGCATCCTTGTGCCTTCTTAGTCTCTTTGAGTGTATGAGTGCACCTTGAAGGCCTAAATCCTCACTCCATCTCTTCAGAGTGCACCCTTGCACCCTTGGTGTTCTATCTCTCTTTCTTGAGTGCACTAGCACACCTTGAAGGCCTCTTATGAACCTTGATGAATTTAACTGTACCCTCCTAATCAAGTCTTCTTCTTTTAACCCTCTCAGAGGCCTATCATGAGCAGATCATTCCATGAGCTACATAGCGATAGGATAGATGTTTTAGAATGAATTTTCCTTGCCATGAATGATCTTCATTTGTAGGAATACTATCTCAAGATGACAAGGAGATGCTCAAGTATATAGCAAGGAGAAAGCATAAAGAAACACCTACAGAGAAGGAGAAAAAAAAGAACAATCATGAAGACATGAAGCAAATCATGGACCAACATAGAAAGAATACATTGCATGATGAATCAAAGGATTCCGATAATGATCAAAGACCCTTTGAAGGGTGAATATAAGAAACAAAGAAAATCTTGCATGAAGATGAAACATATATCAGATTTATCATCAAGAATGCAAGATGAAGCAACATCGAAGACAAATTTTCATTTCCACCTCATCATGAAGTCCATATCATCATGGTCAAGTTGTAACCTGTACAAGTATCCTCATAATGGTCAATATGTTTCCATGTTTCTTTCCACATCATGTGTGATTTAATGATGTATTCTCAAGGAAGGACAAAATGTAACGTGTGGAAGTCCAAGAGTCATATGTGGAATATCAAGAGTCACATAGTCATATATAGAGAAGGATTGTAGAGAAGTCCAAAATTCATCTAGAATTTCAATAGTTGTTTAGAAGTCCAAAGGACACATTAGAAGCTCAAGAGTCATGAGGGTAATCCAAGAGTTAAGAGGCTATGAAGGGTCATTCCTCTTGTTATAAAACAAACCTCATAACTCAAGAAAGGCGCATTTGGAGGCTTAATCTTTGGAGAGATAATATTGGATTCTCTACTTGGAATAGGAGAGAAAACTATTCTCTCGAGAAGCAAGAAATGACTTAATGTTCCACTAATGGAACTAGTGCCTCACCATCATAATTGTGTACTTGGATCTTCCACCTTATAGTTGAATCTTGATGAGATAACACATTTTCATGCATATATTGTTAATTCCTTAGGACTATTATTTAGATGTTTTATATATATGCTTCATTCATATGTACAAAGGAAATTGAACTATTTTTGTGGCCTCAATAGTTATGTTGTTTAAGGCGTGTTATATGTGGATTAATGATTGTTGTGTCTATGCGAACTATTTCATTAGATAACTAACAAATCCTTATTTTCTCATGTGTCTCTCTTAGTTTAGTACTATTACTTCCTTCTAGAGGCTCACTTTTTGTCTCCCCCTTATGAAAGTATCCCTTTTATACATGCAATTGGTGTTTCACAATGTCAATTTACTTGCTTGTTCAAGGTTTATGTATATAATCTCTTGTGTTATCTGTTGAAACCAAGACAAACCTTTTTGTTATGGTGGTCAGGTCAATACTCTGGATGGGCTCCTATTCCAAACAATTTGAGGTCTAATTGGTACTTCACATTGGTGATACCCCCTGTATGTTGGCGGTATCCTGCACCATCAACATAACTCTAGTGAAATGCTAGAAAAGTAAATGAGCTAGCCCACAATTATATACACAGATAAAGAAATTTGTAGTTTGTACATCACATATCATTGACTATCTTAGAAGTTTCGTTAGGTGTAAATCACAAATTTCTGTGAGTGTTCTATTCTATCGTTGAATGCTTGGTGCGAAGAGGAAAAGACACAAGCATAGATATGAACAAGCAGAGTTAATTTAGAATACTTCTAATGAACTCTTACATGGATTTTCACATAAATTGGTGCCCTAGTGAGGTCCAAGAACTTTACTCATTAATATCCACACATATAAATAGAATTAGTGGATGTAAAGAGATAAAATCTATATGTAGAGGAAGGATTCTCCAACAAGGACCAAAACAATTTGCACCACTTGTAAGAAAGGTGCCAACCCAATCCCATGCAAAAAAAAAAGACAAAGAAACCCTATAAGAAAATCGAAAACAAAAATCATTCCAAAAATTTCTCTCATTTATTTTCAGGCATACCTCAGGGACGAAAGCTATTCCAGGTAAATCACCCAAAACATTTTAGAAATCTCTATTTGATCCCCTTGTATAAGAGATGAGGAGTAGTGAAATTTTATAGTTTTTGAGTATATCTATAAAGAGGGAGCTAAATTGATGATATAGTGGGTGGAATTTTAATTTTTCAAAATTCAAAATAAAATGCTCCCTCCTTTTTTAACCATTCAAAATTTTTGACCATGTAAATCTTCAAATAATTATAATCCTTTTGTGGCATAAATTTAATGATTAATTTTACTACATCATCCACACTTGGGGCTTTCAATCACAAACCGCATCACATCATTCAACCAATCCTTTAACCTTTGAAACTACCACATAACCGCACCTTTGGGGCTTAGAGCCACAAATTGGGGTTACTAACTTTGACTGATCATATCTCACAAACTGTGAGGACCCACAAAGAGCTTCACACACCAATAGAACCAACATGATGAGTATAATCCATTGACAAGGGTATTCTATTGCTTCAACAACCTCAAAAAAGTGTGTGGTATGAGAATCATTTGGGGAATCCAAACCCTAGAGCTAGGGTTTTATCACTGCATCAACAATTTGCATCAAATTGACATCAATGACGATATCTACGCTTATTGTACTTCCTGAACCTACTTTGAAATCAATGAGAACATTCTCAATAATCTCCCACATTTTCATTGATTTCAACACACCTAGTATACAAAGGCATGTTGCATCATTGTTCTTTCTCTCTCCTTTCTTCCTTCCAATTTTCTCCCCCCCTTTGACATCAATGGAAAAGGGTGGCTAACACGTCCTTGAAGATATATCCATGTGATATGTATCCCACTAAAAATGTTCTTTCCTACTACATCTTTAATTACATAGGCTTCTCCTGATAATATGCTTTTCTGCTTCATTATGTCTTCCAATACACAAAATTCTCTTGATAATGTGCTCCCCTATCTCTATGAATCTATCAATTGTGTGATAATTCATTGTGAAACATGTTTAATTTGTCATACCCTAGTGGTCTTGTCTTCCGACCTGGTGAAAGTCCTTCCTTCTTGGTTCTACAAGGTCCATGTCAAGACACTTCTACAACCTCATGCAAAATGGCTAAAATTATTGTGTAAATATCTCTCTACATTTGGTATTAGCAATGGAGAGAAGGTGTTGTAACTTCTGCTATCATAGGTATATGGAACTCTATCTCGTCTTCCAAAAAATCTCCCTTTAAGGCTTTGATAAAAACCTCTATCAATACTTTTACGATATCCCCTACAAGATCGAGCTTTATGTCCATAGTTATAACATGTGTAACAATAACCATGAAATGTGCTTACATACCTGGGTGTATAGGGTGATGATATTCTAAAGGTGTCTCATCCTTGAGAGTGTCTAACGATTTTCTACTCTCCTATTTTGAATGCTCTTTTCTTATTTGGCATTTTGAATTCATTGTTTTGATTTCTTGAGGTATTGGACTTCTAGCTTCTATTGTTGGTTGAATTTTGCAAAACTTTGAATTTGGGTTTCTCTTGAACCTTCTTTTCTTCCTTGACATGTGGTTGTTGTTCATCATTACTATGAGGATTCTCTTCTTTGAAATGTGGCTCTTCTTCATCTTGGAAACCTGAGGACCCACCAACATATCCACGAATTTTCTTGATAAGTGGTAATTATCTAGAAATTGAGAATGTCATCCAAGGCCTATGAACTCCTCAATTTCTACTTCATATTTTACATTTTTTCTCTTGAAATGACAATTTTCTACTCATAATATAAGAAATCCTCTTCCTTCTCTTTCATTTTATTTCTTAATACTTCCTCAGTCCTTTTGGCTTCTTCAAGTTCCCTCTTTAAGGAGGTGATTTTCTTGCTAAGTTATTTTTCCTGCTTATTCCTTTTATTTAGCTTTTATTTTTTGGCTTGTCAAAGTGATTTGTCTCTTGTTTGCCTCTTCTAGCATGCTTTTGAGATGATTTATTTTCTTCTTTTTTCCATCATGTTCATGATCCTTTTCTAGCATTAGTTCTCTACCAATTTGATCATGAAGTTTAATGATTTTTACTACGAAACATCTCCAGTTATTGTAATACTTCTTCTTCTCGGTCTTCAACTCTTCATTTTCCCTACATTTACTACTATAATGGCCTTTGATAAAATTTCTATCCCATTACAATTTAATTTTTTGTCTTCGAGGGATTTAAAATCTTCTTTGGGATCAATAACCATCTTATCTTCAACTTTGAATACTAGAGATATGCCTTCAAGCTATTAAGATTCCAACGAAGGACCTGTTCTAATACTAATTATTGAAAATACTAAGAGGGCAGTGAATCAATATTTCCCTTTCCTTTTCACACAATTAGCCAGTTTATTATTTTAAAAATTCATAGCACTAAACAAACATAAAGCATGATGAACACATCAATGATAGTACACAAAACAGTCATCTCAACACGAGATTTTCATTATGTATGGTTTCGCTAGACAAATTGTGAGGTCTAAAATGGTTCTCCCAAGTAATATTATAAAACAATAGTGGAAATAATAAAATATTATTAGATTACCTCATCAAGTTTTGGAGGGAAAAAAGAAAAACTATTTTTTCAACTCGTATTTTCAACTTATCTCCCTACAATTTTACTCAAACTTCAAGTAGCACTCATTAGATGTGGAATTTAATTTGGCATCGAAGGAGTACCCATGTTGTATACTTTTGGTGGAACCTACTACATGAAAAATGTGAAGTACATGGAAAAACGTGATTGCAATCATATTTTTTTCATTTTTTCACATTTTTTTTGTAATATGGCTCATCAAAAGTATGCAATATTAGCACTCCTTGGATGAAAAAATAAATTTTGCATCAAACGAGTGCTCCCGCTCAAAATTTGAGTAACATTATAGGGAGATAAGTTGAAAAAGTATTTTTTTTTTTAGTTTTTAGTTTTTTAATCTATTTATATTTTTACTCCAAAAATGTTGAATCATCCCCCATGGTTTAAATCATCATATTGAATCCTATTGGTTCTTATAAAGTTTACTTTTGTTGTACATTTTTGTTTTGAGGCCCATTTTTTACCTCAAAATCTCTCTAATGACATACAACTTTACCATCCAAGATGGAAGGAAGTACAAGGTTCTCCAATGGTTTTTGAAGAGTTTATAGATACAATTTAAAGGGGTCTTTAGTCCCTTAGTCAAATCAACTCTCTTTCTCCATACTTCAACTTCTGCTTCCTACTGAGCCCTCTTTCACTCATGTTGTACCAACTACTATCTCTATCTATTTCCACACCTCCTACCACTATTGTTGATACCACTATCACTACCTCTACTATTGCAATGATTCTCCCTTCCTCTACTGCTGCAATGAATCTTCGTGCCTTTGCTTCTGCTGTCACTGCCTCTATTGCTACTAATATTGTTTCCACTTCTAATGCATCTCTTTATGCACCTCTCGCTTCACCACCTTTTTTATACTAAACTTATGCTTGTCACAAATTCAATAAGTTCATTGCCACTATCAATAATCAAGGTCACTCTCACTGTCATACATTAATCAATGCCACGCAATCAAGGTCACATTGAAACACCACTATCATCACTACATCAAGGCTATCAAGTAACAATCATCATAGCCATCAATTTAAACACTTGTTTCAATACCATATCATATCACTGTCATAGCAACCTTCTTTACTCAGGCTGTCAAACCATAGCTCCACAATCTATTGATATTGATGTTATCAAAGTTTCACTACTAATGTCATCAAGTTCACTATTTATCTCATCAAAATATCTACTATTGTCATCATGATCACTTTAGTCCACTAGGTTTATTGCAATCATCAAAATCACTACTATTTCCATCAAGGACACTCTAGGTATTTGTCTCATTATTTCATTATCTCATTGTTATTATAGCAAAGAGTCACTGTCATCATGAGTTTTGTAGGGTATCATGCTTTGTCATTCAACATGTTTTCAATAGTTAAGTTCATTACTATGTTATTATAGTCATAGGTCAATGTCTCATACATCATAAGTACATTATCTAGTGTCTCCCTACCATACTACCATATCAAGAATATCGATCCATGCCATGTTATCTTATAGGTCACTTTAAAATATGAATATTACTGTCATATACTACTTCATCAACATCAAAACTTCCTAACATCAATATAATACAATAGTGAGCTCAATGATCAACCAAGAAAAAATTATATTCAACATATACAACATCTATATGCAAGATATTAATCCCTGTAAGAACAATGTTATCCATATATTCAATACATGTTTGGGAAAATTTGTCCGAGGCTTCCAAAGCTAGATTTCCTACTGGACTACTCAACATGCATGTTTGCAAAATACTTTGATATTTAGTTTTCGATATCAATGTTAGATCTAGATTATCACATGGAACTATTCAAAAACCCTGACACACTTCATCATCAATCACCCTAGACCATTAACCCAACATCCCTATTGGATTCTTATCAAGAAATTCTCTTTTGAACAAGGCACCAAACTAACACTTCAATGACATCGCAATATTTCAGAATGCTGACATGAGGATGTTTTCTATAAGCTCCAGATATATATAGAGAATGTCATTACTATACTTCAATATTACTTCGAAAATTTTGTAACAGTTAATTATATCAAAAGGGCCTCTAGTTATGAAGACGTTAGGACCCTATATTGCATCAATTAGAGTTCCAATTAAACTTACCCAACCAAACATCAGTAAATGATACATATAATAATGATTATTGTAGGTAATTAGTCTTCTGAAATATTGGAGTTCATTGTTCTAGGATTGATTATATTGTTTCAATTTATTTTAAAAACCCTTTTGTGCTAAAGCATGAACCAAACTATTGTAACAACAAGGTTTCTATCTTCATTTATGTTTCAGGATTAGCCTTTAATCCATGCCTTTATTGCTATTCCCTTGAGGACACTAGGCAGTTAGACTTGTTCAAAATGCACCATATTGGTCAATCTTTATGATGATGAAACTAACTTATTGCTATAAAATAATAGTGATGACACACACAACAAATTCACTTCAGTGGATATAGTAAGGGACACATGAGAAATATTCCCTTCTCACAAATAATATTGAACTTAAGTTTACCCAAATAATTAATGATGCTTATGATCTTCACATCTTAGGTCCACAATGTACCTTCGTACCTTAAGCCAATGTATATTAGGTAAACAAAACATTTCATATTTTTCCAAGACTCTTCAGTGTTCATATAGGTCAAAAAAGTAAAATGAAAAACCGATAGATTGAGTAAAAACTTTTCTTCAAATGATTCCATGGTCTTGCTCAATTCATTTTTGTCTTAACCTAGGAATTATAGTAAAATGATAGGAAAACAATGAGCTATACCATAGTCATATTCACAGATCAATACATTTTTAATTTGTACATCACATATCATTGATTATGTCAAAACTTATGATAGATGTAAATCATGAATTTTTGTGAGTGTTCTATTCTATTCCTGAATGCTTAGCATGAATAGACAAAGCCACAAGCATAGATATGTACAAGAATAGTTGATTTTGAAGACCTTCAGTGAACTCTTACATGGATATTCTTAGAAATTGGTACCCTAATGATGGACAATACCTTTCACTATTAATATATACAAATATAAATAAAATTAGTGGATGGAGAGATAAAATATTTATGCACAGGAAGGTTGCTCCAACAAGGACCAAAAATAAATGCACCATGTACAAGAAAAGTCTCAGCCCAGTCCCATGCCAAGGAGATTCCAAAACAAAACAAAGAAACTCTATAAACCAAATCCAAAAAAAAAACCCTTCCAAAACTTTCTCTTATTGGATTTTCAAGCATGCCTCAAGGGAAGAAATCTATTTTAGAGTAAATCACCCAAAACATGCCATAAATGTGTGTTTGATCCCCTTACACAAGACAAGAAGAGTGGTGCCTTTATATAAGTGCTGAGTGGATATCTAAAGAGGGATATGACTTTGTGACCCAATAGAGGGATTTTGAATTTTAAAAATTCAAATTAAAATGCTCCCTCCAATTCTAACCATTCAAAATTTTTGACCAATTAAATATTCAAATAATTATAATCCTTTTGTGCCATAAAATTAATTATTAATTTTACCACATCATCCATTCTTAGGACTTCTAATCAAAAACTACATCACATCGTTCAACTAATCATTTCACCTTTGAAACTGCCACATCATCACACCTTTGGGAATTTGAGCCTCAAATTGGGGTTACTAACTTTTCCTGGGCATATCTCACAAACCTTGAGGACCCATGAAGATATCCACACACCAATAAACCAACATGATGAGGAGAATACATTGAGGAGGGTATTCTATTGCTTCAAAAACCTCCAACAAGTGTGGGGTATGAGAACCATCCATGGAATCCAAACCCTATAACTAGGGTTTTATCACTACATCATCAAGATGCTTCAGCTTGACATCGATGATGATATCTGCGCTCACTCTACTTCCTACACCTATTGCACCTACACCCTCTTTGACATTAATGACAACATAATCAACAATATCCCCCTTTGTCATTGACGTCAACACACCTAATATACCAAGGCATGTTGCATCATTCAATTTTCTCTCTCCCTTCTTCCTTCCAATTTTGTCTCCCCCTTTTAAATCAATGGCAAAGGGTGGATAACACATCCTTAACAATATCTCCATGTTATATGGATCCCCCTAAAAACATGATTTCTTGTTGTGTCTTCAATTAAATAGGATCCACCTAATAATATACTTTCCTGCTTCATTATGTCATCCATTACATGATCTCCACTGAAAATGTGCTCTCCCACAGACTCCCCCTTGTCTTTGTGCATATATCAATTACGTGAGAATTCATTGTGAAACATGTTTTCTATGCTATACCCTAGTGGTCTTGTCTTCCTATCTGGTGAAAGTCCTTCCTTCTTGGTTCTGTGGGGTCCATGTCAAGTTGCTTCTACAATCTCATGCAAAATGGCCAAAATTATTTCATAAATAACACTCTACATCTGGTCACAATAATGGAGAAAAGGTGGTGTGACTTTTTCTATCACAGGTCTGTGGTACCCTATCTCATATTCCAAAAAATATCCCTTTAGGGATTTTATAAAAGCCTCTATCAATACTTCTACTATATCCCCTATAATTTTGATCTCTATATCCATAGTTAGAACATGTGTAACAATAACCATGAAATTTGCTTGAATACTTGGGTGTATAGGGTGATGATCTACTAAATTTTTCTTACCCTTGAGAGTATTTAAGGATTTTCTATTCTCCAATTCTAAATTCTATTTTTTTATTTGGAGTTTTAAATGCATCATCTTGATTTCTCAAGGTATTGGACTTCCAACTTCTGGTGTTGGCTGACTTGGGAAAACTTTGAATTTAGGCTTCTCTTGAATTTTCTTTTCTTCCTTGACATGCGACTACTCTTCATCGTTGGTATGAGGCTTCTCTTCCTTGACATGTATCTCTTATTCATCTTGGGAAATTGAGGAGTCACTAACATATCCAAGACCTATCTTGATAAGTGGTGATGTATGGCAATTGATAATTTCATGCAAGGCCTGTGAACACCTCAATTTTTGTTTCATCTTGTCCACTTTTGCTTTCAAAATGACAATTTCTTGTTCATTATATATGCAATCCTTTTCCTTATTCTTCATTTTACTTCTTAAAAATTCCTCAATCCTTTTTTATTCTTCAAGTTCCCTCTTTAAGGAGGTGATTTTCTTGTCAAGATCTTTATCTTGCTTGTTCCATTTATTTGGATTTTCTTTTTCCATGGGCTGGAAGGTCAAAGTGCTTCCCCTCTTGTTTTCCTCTTCTACAATTATTTAAAGATGATCTATTTCCTTTTTTTCTTCATCAAGTTCATGATCCTTTTCTGCCGGTAGTTTTCTATCAATTTGATACTAAAGTTGTCTGATTTTATCTACAAAACATCTCTAGTTATTGTAATGCTTCTCCTTCTTGATTTTCAACTCTTCATTTTCCCCACAAAGACTACTATGCTAACCTTTGATTGAATCACTATCCCATTACAATTTTTTTTTTTTTTTTTTTGTCTTTAAGGGATTTAACATCTTCTTCGGGATCAACAACCATCTTATCTTCAACATTGAATACTATAGATATGCCTTCGACCTGTTAAGCTTCCAATGAAGGACCTGCTCTGATACCAACTATTGAAAATACTAAGAGGGGGGTGAATCAATATTTCCCTTCCCTTTTCACACAATTGGCTATTTTATTGTCTAGAGCATTAAGCAAACATAAAACATCATCAACACATCAATGATAGTACAAAAAATTTCATTTCAACACAAGCTTTGCATTATGTATTGTTTCATTAGAGAAATTTTGAGGTCTAAAATGTTCCTCCTAAATAATATTATAAAATTTGTACTCAAATTTCAAGTTGCACACATTAGATGTGGAATTTGAATTTGCATCCAAGGAGTACCCATGTTGCATACTTTCGATGGAACATACTAGAGGAAAAATGTGAAATACATGAAAAATGTGATTTCAATCACATTTTTTCATGTCTTTCACATTTTTTGTGTAGTAGGTTCCATCAAAAGTATGCAATATGGGTACTCCTTGGATGCAAAATTAAATTTTGCATCCAACTAGTGCTCCTGCTTGAAATTTGAGTAAAATCATAGGGAGACAAGTTGAAAATGTAGGTTGAAAAAGTAGTTTATTAATTTTTATTTTTTTATTATCTATTTACCATTTTACTCTAAAAATGGTGAATCACCCCCCTTAGTTGACATCGTCATATTGAATCCTATTTTTTCTTATAATTTTTTTTTGTTGTACTTTTTTATTTTGAGTCCCATTTTTGGCCTCAATATTTCTCTTATAGCATACAACTTTACCAGCCAAGCTAGAAGGAAGTACACGACTCCCCAATGGTTTCTAAAGAGTTTATAGATATAATCTGAAGGGTTTTTCAATCCCCTAGTAAAAATCAACTCTCCTGCTCCACACTTCAACTTTTGCTTCCTGTTGAACCCACTTTCACTGCTACTGATACCACTCTTGCTGCCACTATTGCTGCTATGACTCTCCCTACCTCTATTGTTGCTATGACTCTCCCTGCATCTGCTGCTACTATCACTGCCTCTATTGCTACTATTATTTCTTCCACCTATGCTGCCTCTCCTTTTGTACCTCCTACTTCACTGCCTTTGTTATACTACACTTCTACTTGTCACAACTTCAACAATGTCACTACCGCTATCAATCATCAAGGTCATTGTCACTACCATACATTAATCTATCTCATGCAATTAGGGTCACATTACAACATCACTGCCATCATTGCTTCAAGGTTGTCAAGTTAGAATTATTATTGTTTCGAATTCAAACATTTGTGTCAATTCCATATCATATCACTGTCATAGCAACTTTCTCTACTCAAGCTTTCAAACCCTACCTCCACAATATATTTTTATTTTTTTTATCAAAGTTTCACTACTACTCTCATCAAGATCATTACTTCTCTCTTCAGAATCACTACTACTATCATCAATATGAATTCAGGTCACTAGGGTTACATCTATCATCAAAATCACTACTGTTGTCATTAAGGACACTCTAGGTCATTGTATCATTATTGTCTCATTGTTATTGCAACAATGAGTCACTGTCATCATGATTTTTTTAGAGTGAAATTCTTTTTCATTCATCATACTATCATTAGGTAAGTTCACTAGTATGTTTTTATAGTCATATGTCAATGTCTCATACATCATAAGTACACTATTTAATGTCTCACTGCATACTATAATATCAAGGATATCGATCCCTGTCATGCTATCTTATAGGTAACTATCAAATATTAAGATCACTATCATTTACTGCTTCATCAACATCAAAAATTCCTAACATCAGTATAATATAGTAGTGAGCTCAATTATCAACTAAGCAACTTCTATATTAAACATATACAACATCTTTAGGTAAGACATTAAGACATTAACCCCTATAAGAACATTGCTAGCCATATATTCAACAAATGCTTGTGAAACTTTGTCTTATGCTTCCAAAGACAGGTTGTTTGCTAGACAAATCAACACGTAGGTCTGCACAATACTTTGATATTATGTTTTCAATATCAATGTCATATCTAGACTATCATATGTCACTTTTTGAAAACCTTGACACACTTCATCATTAATCACCATGGGCCATTAGCCCAACATCCCTGTTGGCTTCTTATCAATAACTTCACTTCTAAACAAGGTGCCAAAATAACGATGCTATGACAATATAGTCTTTAAGAATGCTGACATAAAGATGCTTTCTATAAGCTCCAGATATATGTAGTGAATGCCATTACTATAGTTCTTCAATCTCACTGCGAAAAGTTTGTAATGGTTATTTCTATCAAAAGGGCCTTTGCTTATGAAGATGTTAGGACCCTAGACTGCATCATTTAGAGTGCCAATGAATGTTAACTAACCGAACTTTAGTGAATGCTACAAATACTGATGATTCTATTCGTCTTTAGAAAGCTTGGAGTTCATTTCTCTAGGCTTGATTACATTGTTTCAATTTCTTCTACAAACCCTTTTTGCCATAGCATGAACCAAACTACTATAACAACAAGGTTCTAATCTTCATTTATGTTCAAGGATTGGCCTTTAATCCATGCCTTTACTGTGGTTCTCTTTGGGGAACTATGCAGTCATTCTTTTTCAAAATGCACTATATTGTTCAATCTTTATGATGATGAAACTACCTTATTGCTACATAATGATAGTGATAATACTCACAACAAATTTAGTTCAGCGGCTACAATAAGGGATACATGAGAAATAATCCATTCTCGCAAATAATATTGAACTTCAGTTCACCTAAATAGTTAACATTGCTTATAATCTTCACACCTCAGTTCAACAATGTAACTTTGCATCTCAAGGCAATGCATCTTAGGTCAACAACACATTTAAGATTTTTCCTAGACTCTTGACTAGTGATATAGGTCACACAAGTAAATTGGAGAACTGAGGTCTTGAGTGAAATTTTTTCTTCAAATGATGTCATGGTCTTGCTCAATTCATTTTTTTCTTAACTTAGGAACTCTAGTAAAACACTTAGACAACAAATGAGCTAGCCCACCTTCATACACACATATCAAGACATTTGTAATTTGTGCATCACATATCATTGACTATCTCAGAACTTTTGTTAGGTGTAAATCATGAATTTCTGTGAGCGTTCTATTCTATTCTTGAATTCTTGGTGCGAATAGGAAAATATGCAAGCATAGATGTCGACAAGTAGAGTTGATTTAGAATACATTCAATCAACTCATACATGGATCTTCTTAGAACTTGGTGCCATAATGAGGGATGATACCTTTCTCTTTTAAGAGCCACATAGATAAATAGAATTAGTGGATGTAGAGAGATAAACTATTTGTGCACAAGAAGGCTTCTCCAACAAGGACCGAAAGGAATTGCACCACATGCAAGAAAAGTGCCAACCTAGTCCCATGCCAAAATATATGCCAAAACAAAACAAAAAAACAATATAAACCAAATCCAAAAATAAAAATCCTTCCAAAACTTTCTCTCCTCGTATTTTCGAGCATGTCTGAGGGACGAAAGTTGTTTCAGTGTAAATCACCTAAAACATGCCAGAAATGTGTGTTCGATCCCATTGCACAAGTGATGAGGAGTGTTGCATTTTTATAGGTGTTGAGTAGATCTCTAAAGAGGGAGCTTACTCAATGAGAAAATAGAGGTAATTTTAATTTTGAAAATTCAAATTCAAATTCTCTCTCCAATTTTAACCATTCAAAATTTTTGACCATGTAGATGTTCAAATAATTATAATACTTTTCTTCCTCAAACTTAATGATTAATTTTACCATAACATCCATGCTTGGGAATTTAAATCAAAAACCACATCACATCACTCAACCAATAATTTCACCTTTGGAGCTGCTGCATCATCACACCTTTGGAGCTTTGAGCAACAAATTATGGTTAATATATTTCACTCTCATATCTCACCAAATGAGAGGACACACGAAAAGATCCACACACCAATTAGACTAGCATGAAGAGGAAAATCCACTGATGAGGGTATTCTATTGATTCAAAAACCTCCAACAAGTGCGGGATATGAGCATCATCTGGGGAATATAAACCCTAGAGCTAGGATTTTATCATTGCATGACCAAGATGCATCAACTTGACATCAATGATGATATTTACACTCACTCTACTTCCTCCACCTACTGGACTTGCTCCCGATTTGACATCAATGACAACATGCTCAACAATATTCCCCTTTAACATTGATGTAAAAACACCTATTATACCAAGGCATGTTGTAGTATTCTTCTTTCTCTCTTCCTTCTTCCTTCAAATTTTCTCTCCAGTTTTGACATCAATGGAAAAGGGTGGATGACATGTCCTTGAGGATATCTACATGTGATATGGACCCCCCTAACAATGTGCTTTCCTACTGCATCTTCAATTACATAGGCTCCCCTTGATAATATTCTTTTCTGCTTCATTATGTATTCCATTACACAAGATCCCCCTGACAATGTGCTCTCCTACAAACTCCCCTTGTATTTGTGCATCTATAAATTGTGTGAGAATTCATTGTGAACAATGTTTTATCTACCAAACCTTGGTGGTCTTGTCTTCCTGCCTGGTGAAATTCCTTCCTTTTTTGGTTTTGCAGGGTCCATGTGAAGCCGCTACTACAATCTAATGAAAAATGGCCGAAATTATTGCATAAATAACACTCTACATGTGGTCCCAATAATGGAGAAAAGGTGTTGTAACTTCTACTATCATAGGTATATGGGACTTTGTCTCATCTTCCATAAAATATTGGCTTTGATAAAAAAAACTCTATCAATACTTCCGCTATATCCCCTACAATCTAGACCTCTATGTCCATAGTTAGAACATGTGTAATAATAACCATGAAATGTTCTTGCATACCTAGGTGTATAGAGTGATGATGTGCTAAAGGTGTCTCACCCTTGAGAATATCTAAGAATTTTCTACTCTCCAATTCTACATGCTCTTTTCATGATTTAGTGTTTTGAATGAATCATCTTGATTTATTGAGTTATTGGACTTCGAACTTTCGATGTTGGGTTAGTTGTGCAAAACTTTGACTTTGGGCTTCTCTTGAATCTTATTTTCTTCCTTAACATGTGGTTTCTCTTCATAGCTTGTATGAGGCTTTTATTCTTTGACATGTGTCTCTTCTTCATCCTGGGAACTCGAGGACTCACCAACATATCCAAGACCTGTCTTGATAATTGGTGACCTTTGGAAATTAATAATGTCATCCAAGACATGTTAACTCAATTTTCATTTCAACATTTCCACTTTTGATCTCAAAATGAAAATTTCCTATTCATGATTTATGAAATCCTCTTTTTTCTACTTCATTTTATTTCTTAATAATTCTTTATTCCTTTTGGCTTCTTCAAGTTCCTCTTTAAGGAGGTGATTTGCTTGCCAAGTTCTTTATCCTGCTTGTTCCATTTATTTGGCTTTTATTTTTCCTTGCGCTGTCTTGTTAAAGTGATTTCCCTCTTGTTTTCCTCTTCTAGCATGCTTTTGAGATGATCTATTTCCTTATTTTATTCATCAAGTTCACGTTCCTTTTCTGGCATTATTTGTCTATCAATTTGATCCCGAAGTTGGCTGATTTTAACTATGAAACATCTCTAGTTATTGTAATACTTATCCTTCTTGATCTTCAACTCTTAATTTTCCCTACTAGGGCTATTATACCATGCTTTGATAAAATCCATATCCCATTCCAATATAAAAAATTTGTCTTTGAGGAATTTAACATCTTCTTCGGGATAAAAGACCATCTTATCTTCAACTCTAAATACTATACATTTGCCTTCAAGTGGTTAAGCTTCCAATGAAGGAATTGTTCTGATAAAAAATTTTGAAAATACTAAGAGGAGGGTGGATTATTATTTCCATTTCCTTTTCACACAATTGGTTAATTTATTACTTTAAATGTTTAGAGCATTAAACAAACATAAAACATCATAAACACATCAATGATAGTACACACAAATTTCATCTCAACATAAGCTTTTCATAATGTATGGTTTCGTTAGAGAAACTTTGAGTTCTGAAATGGAACTCCTAAGGAATATTATAAAATAATAGTGGAAATAATAAAATATGATTACATTACCTCATCAAGTATTGGAGGGAAAAACAAAACTACTTTTTCAACTCATCTTTTCAACTTATCTCCCTACAAATCTACTCATATTTTAAGTAGCCCTCGTTAGATGTGGAATTTAATATTGCATCCAAGGAGTACTCATGTTGCATACTTTTGATGTGACCTACAACATGAAAAATGTGAAATACATGAAAAAACATGATTGCAATAAACTTTTTCATGTCTTTCACATTTTTTGTGTAGTAGGGTCCTTCAAAAGTATGTAATTTGGCAACTCCTTAGATTAAAAATTTAATTTTGCATTCAACGAGAGCTCCCGCTTGAAATTTGAGGAAAATCATAGGGAGATAAGTTGAAAATACGAGTTGAAAAAATAGTTTTAAATTTTTTATTTTTTCTCGGTTTACCCTTTTACTCCAAAAATGGTGAATCACCCCCCTTGATTGACATCATCATATTGAATGCTATTGGTTATAAAGTTTTTTTTGTTGTAAATTTTTTCTTTGAGGCCCATTTTTGACCTAAAAATTTCTCTAATGATATACAACTTTACTATCCTTGTTGGAAGGAAGTACAAGGCTCCCTAATGGTTTTTGAAAAGTTTACAGATATAATCTGAAGATACCTTCAGCACCCTAGTACAAATAAACTCTCTTAGTCCACACTTCAACTTCTACTTCCTGCTGAACCCACTTTCACTATTGTTGTACCTACTGCTACCTCTATCCATTACCACAACTCCTACCACTACTATTGATACCACTCTCACTACCTCTATTTATACTATGACTGTCCTTGCCTCTATTGCTGCTATGAATCTCCCTACCTCTATTGTTGCTATCACCACCTCTATTGCTACGATTACTACTACCTCTCCTTTTGCACCTCTTGCTTCACCGCCTTTGTTCTATTATACTTCTTCTTGTCATAACTTCAACAAGGTCATTGCCACTATCAATCATCAAGGTCACTATCACTTCCATACATTAATCAATGTCACGCAATCAAGGTCAAGTCACATTCATCATAGCTATCAAGTCAAACACTTTTGTCAATGCTATATCATATCATTGTCATAACAACCTTCTCTACTCATGATATCAAACCCTAGCTCTACAATCTATTGTTACTATTGTTATCAATGTTTCACTAATTCTTTCCTCAAGATCACTGTTGCTCTCATCAAAATCACTATTATTATCATCATGATCATTTCAGGTCACTAGGGTTACTGTTGTCATCAAGGACACTCTAGGTCATTGTCTCATTATTTCGCTGTCTCATTATTATTGCAAGGAGTCATTGCCATTTTGAGTTTTTTAGAGTCTCATTCTTTTTCATTCATAATGCTGTTATTAGGTAAGTTCATTAATATGTTATTACAGTCTCATGTCAATGTCTCAAATATCATAAGTACAATATTTAGTGTCTCACTTCCATACTACCATATCAACAATATTGATCCTTATTATGTTACCTTATAGGTCACTATCAAATATTAAGATTAATGTCATATACTTCTTAATAACAATCAAAACTTCCTAACATCATTATAACACCGTAGTGAGACCAATGATCAACCAGGAAACTTCTATATTCAACATATATAGGCAAGACATTAATCCCTGTAACAACAATGTTAGCCATATATTCAACAAATGTTTGTGAAACTTTGTCGCATGATGCCAAAGCTAGGTTGTCTATTGTACAACTCAACCCACAGGTTTGCAAAATACTTTGATATTATGTTGTCAATATCAAATTCATATCTGGAATGTCATATGTCATTGTTGAAAAACCCTGACACACTTCATCATCAATCACCATGGACCATTGTCCCATCATCCATATTGGCTTCTTATCAATAAATTCACTTTTGAACTAGGCACAAAACAAACATTGTTATGATATCACATTCTTTAAGAATGCTGATAGAAGGATTCTCTCTCTCTCTCTTTTGAACTAGGCACAAAACAAACACTGTTATGATATCACATTCTTTAAGAATGCTGATAGAAGGATTCTCTCTCTCTCTCTCTCTCTCTCTCTCTCTCTCTATCTCTCTCTCTCTCTCTCTCTCTCTCTGCAAAATACTTTGATATTATGTTGTGAATATCAAATTCATATCTGGAATGTCATATGTCATTGTTGAAAAACCCTGACACACTTCATCATCAATCACCATGGACCATTGTCCCATCATCCATATTGGCTTCTTATCAATAAATTCACTTTTGAACTAGGCACAAAAAAAACACTGTTATGATATCACATTCTTTAAGAATGCTGATAGAAGGATTCTCTCTCTGTGTCTCTGTCTCTGTCTCTATCTCTGTCTCTCTCTCTTTTGAACTAGGCACAAAACAAACACTGTTATGATATCACATTCTTTAAGAATGCCGATAGAAGGATTCTCTCTCTCTATCTCTCCCTCTGTCTCTCTCTCTCTCTGTCTCTGTCTCTCTCTCTCTCTCTCTCTCTTTTGAACTAGGCACAAAACAAACACTGTTATGATATCACATTCTTTAAGAATGCCGATAGAAGGATTCTCTCTCTCTGTCTCTCTCTCTGTCTCTGTCTCTGTCTCTCTCTCTCTCTCTCTCTCTTTCTCTTTTGAACTAGGCACAAAACAAACACTTTTATGATATCACATTCTTTAAGAATGCTTATAGAAGGATTCTCTCTCTCTGTCTCTCTCTCTCTCTGTCTCTCTGTCTCTCTCTTTTGAACTAGGCACAAAACAAACACTTTTATGATATCACATTCTTTAAGAATGCTTATAGAAGGATTCTCTCTCTCTGTCTCTCTCTCTCTCTCTCTCTATCTCTCTCTCTCTCTCTCTCTCTCTCTGCAAAATACTTTGATATTATGTTGTGAATATCAAATTCATATCTGGAATGTCATATGTCATTGTTGAAAAACCCTGACACACTTCATCATCAATCACCATGGACCATTGTCCCATCATCCATATTGGCTTCTTATCAATAAATTCACTTTTGAACTAGGCACAAAAAAAACACTGTTATGATATCACATTCTTTAAGAATGCTGATAGAAGGATTCTCTCTCTGTGTCTCTGTCTCTGTCTCTATCTCTGTCTCTCTCTCTTTTGAACTAGGCACAAAACAAACACTGTTATGATATCACATTCTTTAAGAATGCCGATAGAAGGATT